>PNEQ01004335.1:0-16304 GCA_003012365.1 Medauroidea extradentata
CCTGAATGGATACTAGTGATGCCTGGGTGAATTTAGCAGGGTAGGAACTGGCTGTTGCATTTGTTGGTCTAAGCTTATAAGCACTGACTGGTGTTTTAATGTTTGTCTTATAGGCTTGACTCCCAGGATGGCCCTTTTCAGCAATTAACTGAACATGTTCTGCTGCTTTTGCTTTCCTCTCCAAGAACTTGATTAACTGCGAGTGAGTTTGTATGTCTTCTTCCTGTGACATCTCAAAACTTTGCCTCAAGTGGGAATCCAACTTTTCCAACAATATGTTAAACAACAAAAAATCCCACTCTGCCACAGGAAATTTATGTGCCTTTAGGGCATTCAAGTTCTCCTCAACAGTACAAACAAACTTAGTTAGGGCTCCTTCATTACGACTATCGATGGAGGGCAGATGCAAAACTCTCTGAACGTGCAAAGTTGCAGTTATTCGTAGACTACGAAACTTATTTTCCAACAGTCCCCATATGACATCATAATTTTTGTCTGTCAATGGTATGTTACTTACTAATTCACGAGCATCACCTTTCAGGCAACCTAGTAAATAATGTAATTTTTGGACATTAGTGAAATGTGGTACTTAGCCAATCATGGAATTGAATAACTCTGCAAAGCCTGCCCACTCTGCTCGGTTGCCATCGAAAACTGGCAATGGTAACGGTGGCAACACTGCATGGTGGTTTACATACCTGGTTACTGGAGAACTATCAAAAGCCGTGGCTTCGGTTGAAGCAGCGGTAGATTTAAGCCTGTTATAAGCTTTACGCAGTTCTCTGAAGATGGCCTCGTACGACGAGTATTGTGCCTTAATTTCGTCCAAACTTGCAGTGGTTTCGTCCGGCGGCTTGGCACAAAGCGCAACAAAATTTGCTTGTACTTCGCTTCTCTTAGCTATCACCTCCTCAAACACTATCTCGAAATCTTCTAACTTTGCGTTGTCGTGCTGTGAAGCCTCAAACAATTCTCTGGCCTCTTCAGTTTCAGACAAGATAAAGTTGAAAACAATATACTGCATTTCTGGCATCGCTGCTGCCATGTTGCGAAAGTTCACTTCACTAAACTTACCGTTACGTTAATACTTTAACATCGCTTCAAGATTCAGTGGACTGTAATAAATTGCACATCGCACATGTTTTACCGACTTGAAGTTCAACCGATAGAAGTAGGCCAGGCGACGTGCCGTTCCTAAAAACCTTTTCTTTTATTAGTTTTATTTTTCACCTATGGCCGTTCTTCACCAAAAACAATTGTTCACGAACTGTGGTGTCATCTGCCGTACATAATATCACGAAACTGGTATTCATGCGGGCCGTAGGACCAAAAATTGTTCGCAACCGAAACACAACTACTTGCTTCCCAACGCCATGATGGTCGAACTAACTTCTCTTGTTTTCAATATGGCGGACAGGCACCAAGTTCAAATCACAGTCAATGTAACAGCAGTACAAGTACACAGATTGGGTACAAACACCAAGCATTGTAGATGGCACCCTCCAGTTCAGATGATACTCCTGCCATGTTTAATATGGATTGTGATGTTTATTTTTCTTCTACCATCTGTTTCCAGTGCATTATGTTCTCTCGATATTGGTGTCTTCCAGTGAAGCAGGTGGTGGGAGGGAGGCAACATATTTGTCACTTGTGTGTGTGTGTGTGTGTGTGTACGTGGCGGTATCATTTGAAGTCAGGACTGTGGAGCTTTGACAACTGCCTTGGGTGTAGACGACTTATGTTGATCATCTGCCACTGTAGTATTCTTTGCTCATTGTTTCCAGTGAGGGTTGGCTCTTGCTAGCAGTGGTCTGGGTAGAGTTTATCTCATGATTTACATCGTTAGCTCAGACTCACCGCAGTCATCATACTGCAGTAGCTCCTTACATTGTAGCAAGTTCTGGGCCTCATATGGTGCTTTGTGTCTGTGTAACAGGGCTGGGTATTTGGAGCTTTCTTCTATGTTGGTCTTTGTTAATCTTCCTCTTTTTAATAAAGAAGTAGAGACAACAACAAAGGCTTATTTTACTTGTTAATTTCTTCACTTTCCTATCCGACCATCCAACTTGGTGTTTACTGTGCTGCCGTTGTGCGACAGCCATCTTGATCATCAATGATAGTTAATGCACTACTCACTAGACAGTGAACAGAGACCTCACTCTACCCTTTGTTCTTGTTTATAATATATTTTCATAACTAACCAGTGGACAAACACTTCATACCAACCCTTAGCCCATGTTTAACCTAGGCACCAATCGCTGGATTTCTACTGGTAATATGGCATAAAGTGGGTCATACTGGCTACCAACTGTGCAGTAACATTGCATCACACATAACAGAATATAGTTTGCTGTGTAAAATATAATTTTTATTGTGTAACTGGTTTTGAGTGTCTTGAACAAATTTTGTGGATAGTTGTCCCAACTATATGTAATTGTGCTTTTATGCTGTAATTTTGGCCTCTACTTTGTAGCCTACCTTGTATGAAGTTTGTTGGTTAGTGTGACTATTAACAATGTAGGAAGTGAATAGTGAGGTACACTAAAGATCGCCTCAATGGAGAAAAGAATGGATTAACTAGAAAAACTGCAGGTAATGTGCAGTAGAGTGAAGATGACACAATTTTGTTACATTAGTTTTACATATCTCACGAGCAAGTAATTTTTTTTCTTACCAGATGTTAACGTTACTTAATAGTGTCATGATGCTTACACTTCGCAATAATTGTAAATATGGGGTTGTGATGACTTAATTATTTTATTCCTTGTGTGTTAGCTACAAAATGTAGTGGCAACCATTTTATTGCATATGACTTGTACCATCACCGCCCCTCCATCGGGGCTAATCTTCACATGGTGACAGCACCTAACAATAACACAGCAGCAGAGGCAGTAACGAGGGTTGCGATCCCCAACAATTAGCAAGCTACTACGCCTAGGCAAGGGTATAATTTAAATTCGAACAAAGCTAGAAACTCATAACTTAGCAAAACTAGCAAGTGATCACCATGAACTGCATGTAATATCACCATTATTAGCAAACTTGTAGAAGGGAAATTACCATTAACTTCAACTTCAAGGAATAATACCAAACAGCCGATTCAATCGTATCAGCGATTTATTAACAAACCAAAACATAATCATCAGTTACAAAACCTCGCAAATAATACAAACTCAGATAATAACCAAGGATCAAAATCAAAACATGCAACAAATAACATTAAACATAAATCTTACAAAAATACAATAACAGGTGTGCAAATGGAATCTCATTTAAAGTTGAACAAATATGAAATAACAAGAAGCCCTAGTCGATAACCCTGAGGAGGGTGTAGCAAAGACAACAACTAAACATAGGGTAGCCCTACCTCATAGGGAACTAGCTCACACAACAAGTGCTGACTCTCAGCAGCAAACCCTAACATAAATCGAGGGGACACACACCCCTAAACATACTTACATACTAATTAAAGCTTCCAGGGGACACTCGCCCCAACAAACAATCTCAAACACAAGCATATCCTACCTCAGCAGTATGCTTACACAGCTTACACCCTCTCACAAGTCTCATAGTCGGGCACAGAAGGTGCATGCAAAACATCTAATTGGTTTACTATTAAAGATCAGAAATGGTTTACATTCGCAGTTAAATCCAAGCCTCAAATTGCACACCTTTAAAGATTAATTAACCAATTAATAAAACTTATAGAAATTACATGTCTGCCCCTCTCTCTCACTGAATAATAATTACCTATTTACTTTAATTTACCTATGAAATCCCGAACGCGAAAGTTACTTTAATTTATCAGAAAAAAGGTGAAACAACAACAAACAACACAAGACGCGAACGAAACACTAGGACTTGGGCCATTATGCTACAGGACTTCAACTCAAGAAATAATAAACACGAAACTAAACAAGGCGCCACAAATTAATCATTTACAAGTCCTGCAGCATAACAACCCATTCCACATTTATAATAATGAATAACAAAGCAACACTTACATTTCACTGGAAGCCGACTGAACCCCGATACTACAAATACACGAGTATAAATACAAGAAGCGAGAATGAATATTATCACTGGAAATAGTCCGCCCAACATGGCGGAGCAACTATGACGAGTTAATTACAGTATATCAATGAAACCTGAAATTACATAATGAAAACACAGTATAAACATTACAAGTCTCGCTTAGAACAATATTAATTATATAAACAATTCCCTTCAGAAATTCACAATATCACGGGAAAATTATATTAACACAGTCCTCAGGAATATTTCTTGAGGTTCCGCTGTTCTCGCTCGATAGCGCTAGTGTAGCACAAGACTAGCTGCACTGCCTGTACCTGTGTCTCTGTTTAGTCTGCATCACATCTATGGCGAAGAATGTCATGTTTACAAACGGCAACGGTAAATATTCCAAAACAACAAATGGAATATAAGGTATGTAATGAAAGTCTGGATACATGGAAACGTTTGAAATATAACTGCTGAGTATTATATATGTTAATTCTTGATAACTTGCAATGTCTGAACTGTTTATAACGTCGTCAAATTACGTCGTTCACTGACGCAGTCGGTACAATGCCACTGTCCATATTCACAATATTATGGTTGAAGATCTGCTAAGTCCTGGTAAACTGTACAATTGTAGAATCTTCACAACATTGCGTGAAAGGAAGTGCGGGCCCAGCACAGACTTTAAAACTGAATGAAATTTAATAAAATTGTTAAAAGTTTGAACACATTTATCAAAAAGGTGTGATATTATATCTTAAAAAGTAAAGTGAACTTTTTCCTCCCAAAATGCAATTTATTTAGTTTCAATAAATTTCAATATTTTTTAAACAGTTTTTGTGCTGTAAGTTTGCTTGATGATACATAGAGAAAAACAATTTATGCCTTTCGTTTGGACTAAAAACATTCTGTACTTCTAGTGCATACTGTGTTATGGAACCTATTTAGTCAAGCGTAACTAATTAAAGCATGTTAGAGTACATTATAGTTGCTTGTTGCATTCTGTAGTTCGATACAGTAGTCCATTTCATTCATCATCTCTGTGATATAAGTGCAATAACTTAAAATTTTTAAGTGTTCAAATTTGTTAACAAGTCTGTATGAATATGGAAAAACTTAACAAGCCATACGCTTTTTTAAAGTATTGAATTTAAAAACTTATTATTGTTTAGTATGTATTGAAAATTGAATGGGTTTTTTTTCGTAACATGGCCTGTTGCTGAAAATGTAGTAATCAATTTAAAATTCCCTGCATATCAGTGAGAGTTTTTTTACTTTAATGCAAATGGCCCATTTAATTTTTTTCAATCTTTGAAATACTGGATGTTCAGTAATTAATACTAATACATGTGTAAATTTAAGTTTGTGGTAAAGGTGACGTGCACTGGCACGTAGCAGTTACTTGGCCTCTTATCATATAGATAGTAATTTAAATTTTTTTGTCTTAATTAATTTTTTTTTTATTGTGTATAATAATTTAAGTAGGCCAACCTAACCAGGGATAAGGATGTATACGGCGGGATCCAACATATTAATTGGGGATGCGAGTAGATAAATTAACGTTAAAATTTTATTCAAAATTTAAAGTTTAACTGTTAAGGCAAGATAAAAGTATTACATTTTACATGTCAATTTTATCTGACTTATATCGTGTTTGGGCTAATTTAAAGCTAATTTAATTTCAAGCAACTTTTCTAGGTAAATTTTTCTTGTATTTTGCCTTGTTTGGATTTTTAAAATTTCAAATTGCCTCTTAGCTTGCTTCTCCTGGAATGGGATTTATTTGGCAGGCTGGTCATAGTTCAATTGTTTGGAAGCACGTACAGAGACTTGCTGGGTTTTAAAATTTCAAGTAAGCTCTGAGCTAGCCTGTGCCGGGATGGATTTATCTGGTAGGCAGCTCAGAGTTCACTCACTTGGAGTCAAGTACAGAGGCATGCTGGAATGCAATGAGCGCTGCCAGACGTTTATCGTTCGACGTGGGTGGTAGTGTCTGGTGCAAAAGAACTCCGAAAAGGTGGTGATCCGCGACAGATTGATGACGCTGCACATCCCTAATTAATAACTTAATGAATGTTTAGCTGGTATGGTGGAACAAAACTTTGCAAATTTGTCAGTAACTATGTTACATATAATTTTTGTGTTATAAATGTCAGTTGACCAGTTTTTTAAGCAAGTTAGATCCTGTAAGTCAGGGTGTTCGGGTTCGCCCAGGAAAGTTAGTTGTGATCCATTGGAGCTAGGGAATGGTCGCCGAGAGATGGCCGGCTAAGTTTTTGTTTAGTTGGTGCGTCATGGGGGGAGGAAGAGGACGAATTAGATGTGGGAGAGGGGCTGCGAAGCCTAGAGGGCGGATTCGCGAGTAAAGTGGGCAGTTTTGTCATCACTAGTTTCTTTTATTATTATTATTATTTTTTTTTTGCTGTGTTTATTGAGCGTAGTTCTCATGTAAGCAAGTGCACGAAACAGCTGCACATGTGAATATAGCAGTTTTATGACACTGTCAGTAAAAGTAGTTACATATTTGTATACCGTAATTTTTTTTTTTTTCCTTTGTGGAGCAAACTGAGGCAGATCACAACTGATGATAGACTTGGACAAACACTCATGACTTGGTGAATTCCGCCACTGGTGTCACCTATTCGTGTTCACGCTTTAAGTAGATGAAGTCACTGAAATGAGTTTTAGTACGTTAACAAATACTGTGCCATGTACGTCTGGAGAACTGTTATTAAAAGAGACCGAATGTTTATAAAAAATTTTGTTTCTCTTTTCTTCTACGTAAACTCCTTAGGTTAACACCTCAGGCTATCCGGGCATGTAAATAAAAAACTAAGAAAAGTCTAATTTGTAAAGTTGTCGCCTCCAACAGCTACGACATCAACACAACAAACCGATCATGTACAATAACTACGCAACAAACACTACAGCCCCGCTACATAGTGATGTACTAATCAATGATTTAAATGGAAATATATAACAGGTTTGCCTTTGTGCAGTGTTTACAGTTTGAGTAACTTGAGACATTATGTGATTTCTGATGTTAGGCAGTATACTTTGTATTTTGCCATGACTGATTCACTGAATTACAATTACGCGTTTCAAGTTAGCACATCGCAATGGCTTTGCTATGTTACATAAAACATTACAGTGTGAAAAATAAATAAATAATTTAGCTAATCAAACTACTGTGTAATGTATAATTTTGATTACAGTATAAATTACTCTATTTAATTATGCAGTACATTAATCAGTAAAACTTTTAAATTCACATAATTTTTAAGCTGTATTCTAGAATTAATTTTATTCAGTTTTTTTCTTTCTGCTAAGCATTTGTTCTGTTATGTAGTTTAATTAAGGATGGAGAAATTACAGCATCATAACTGTCGTCATTTAAAAGTTAAAGTTTTTTTAATATAACTTCAGTAACTACTGTGTATCTGTTTCAGGATACATAATGTAAAATTTCCAATAGACTCCTTATAAAATATGTAACTCATGAAAGAGAATACTGTATCAGGACAACTGAAATAATATTCTAAAATTTGATGTATGTAGTAGTTTTCATGATGTTATAATTCATCTAGTAATTAATTTTCAACTGCATCTGTATCGTTAAAACTCTTTTGATTTCTGTATGCTACGTGGTCAGACATTCCATCTGGCCAGTGTAAGGACTCTACAGTATGTACTATATTCATCTGGCATTGGGTACTATTAAGAATGGTGTGAAATACGCAGCTGGGCTAACAAAGTAATATAAATGACAGAGGTACAAGTACAAGTAAATATATGCAAGACATATTCAGAATTTGGCCATCTGTTCTGCAATATTTCAGACTCCAGAACTTAATATATATTGCAGTACTGTTTGTTTGTGGGATATTGTATGAATAAATTAGGTTTAAACAGCACGCAGATACTATTTATGGTACCAAAGAGTGCAGTCTTGGGCTATTTCAATTAATTCATTATGAAAAAATAGGAATTAATTTTCTTGTACCTACTATTTTGCTACAAACAGAACAGGAAAAAACACGTCTGCCACTTCAAAAACAAAATTCGGCAAAAGGCAAGTATAGGTGATTTGGTGTAAAGTGAGAAATAAATAAGCCATATGTGAGACCAAAAATATAGCTTCGGACCCACCAAGTGATGGCTGATGTACTGGCTGATGACGTTACAGTGGCAGCCATGTTGGAACTGTTTCCGCAGACATTTCAAATGTAAGATTTCTAATGGCTCTCAAATCACCTCTGAATTTAAAAGTTTCACCTCTCATGGGCTAGTTTTTCCATGTAGATTACACATATGTTCTCAGTGAAATTTTAGAGAAAGGCCCATTACCTCATAATACTATGCCAAGTTGAGTTGTCAGAATTCTTAAAAAAATTATACCTCAACAGGTTCAACCACTATCGAGGATTGACTGAAACACTTTACACCCCCTTAATTTTTGAATTCCAAAAAATTCCTTCTTAGGGGGTGCTCATGGCGTAAGGAGAATCCGCCCTCAAAATTTCATGTGTTGAAGTCTTATCAGTTTGCGATGTGAGTTGTGCGTTGATGTGTGGGTGAATGAGTGGGGCACTTTAGAGAGAGAGAGAAAGAGAGAGAGAGAAGTTACACAATTACGTGCAAGTTAAAAAATTTTGACAATTTTGATGTGGATTTGAACATAAATTTTTCTCGCCTTTCATTGACTTCAAATATTACTCTATCACCACTATCAACAAAAAAAATATGAAAACAGTTGAAACCGTTATAATATTGTTTGTACTTTTTCACTTTTGTCCATATTTAAATTTGTTGTTTATATTATTACTTAGTGGTGTTAGGTACTAATATTGTTTGTGTTTCAGTAATAGTGATAAACACTCCTGGTGAAATAGCTAAAAGGAAATTTGCTATTACTGTATATTGGTGCCTTCTAGTTTTAACCTCGTGCAGGATCCTCAAAAATTATTAGACCCGTGAACTGTGTGTGATGGTGGGACAAGCATAATTTCTCTGAATTTGCTAATTTTTTAAGAGTACCAAGACATTTATTTTAAGGTAAATAAATATTTAAAAAACTTATTATACTGTGAGATGAATTATCAGTATTTCATTATTTCTTCATTTGTGATTACTGTATTCCATTTTGAAAATGTTCCAGTAAATCATAGGTCCATACATATGTGAAAAGAATTTTCAAAGCATCTTCAAAAAACATAAGTTCTGTAACATTGTTTTGCTTTATAACACTGTGACATTTAGGAACACACTCTAATGTTATATGAGGACTTAACAGTAAAAATATTATCCTTTGTTGGTTCAACATTGTCTGGAAAAAAGTGTTTTATACATGGTGTTTCTTAAATAGGGTGACAAACTCAGCATGCATGTTCTTCGCGAAAAACCTATGACGAAAACATGTTTTGCACTTTTAACTTAAACACAATATTAAGGGGGTAATGGACCTCTGAACATCAATTTTTAAACAGTTTTTTTGCAATATATCGGAACTGATTAACATAATAATACAATATTTTCAGCAGATCTTAATGTTATTGGGACCAGCAAACCAATAGCAAATGCTAGTTGATACTGTCCACCCTTATGAAAATACGTAGTAGGGGTGGCTACCCTCTTATTGCATACAGTGTAATATTTTTACCGTTTAGATTTTCGAACATCTGAAAATGGTTTATTGAGTAATGTTATCTGTCTAACAAAAAAGGCCCTCTTGTTGCATCTGTCGAGGAGCCATCATTTTTGTTCAAATCACAAATGACTACATCAATAGAGTTCCAGAAACAAATGATTAATAATGGTATAATGAGTAAGAAACATCTGGGTAACTTTGAATGTGCACCATCGAGAATTCAAGGAACACAACAGAAAACCTTCACATGAACGCACTATTGCCTACTCTGTATGTTGTGTATCTTAGGTGCAAAACACAGGGCTTAGCATTCTTAATTGACGATGTGCAAAAAAAATGTGGGTATAGATGGAAACCCATCACACTAAAAGGGATAGGTGGAAACCCCGCTGAAACCTTTAAATCACAAATATCCAAATATTTTGTGTTTTATTCCATAAAATGTAATCTACTATACAAGTTTACCAGAAAACCATCTTGTGTTTTGCTGTACGTGACACCGTATTCAAGAAAGGAAAATTAATGTGTTCTTTTGTTAAAAAAAAGTTGTGATTCTTTATCTAGGAACAAGTATAATTTAGTATCAAAGAGTATTAATTGTAGTGGGAAAACTTAAGGTATTAATTATTGTTTGCCACAATTTCCGATTCGCAAAGGAAAACCTAACAAAATTATGCACTTCTTTGTTTTTAAATGTACGAATGTGGTCTTGTTGTAATTTTCCTTAATACTGTACGTAATTTTCTTATGGTTTGTGTAATGGATACAGGTGTACAGACTGTGTGATGTGAAACACTAAATAATACCTATTTTGGACAGTTAAAAGTTGCAAAACTTATGTTGCTAAGTGTACCTGTAGTCTATCAGCATTGACGTATGTGGCAATCGATAAGAAGCACATAAAATTACAGTGTAAGAGTCTTTTTACTTGCCCTGCCCTCATGGAGGTGGGTCTAAAAGGTTGGCACCTAATAAAATACATTACATAAATAAGGTAAAATGTTTATTCCTTGGCATTTCTCTGACAAATGGCATAGTCATTAATGTTTGGTACAATGATGCTATGTGATGTAGGCAAACATTACACAAAATGTTCAAAATGGCCACCTGGTGCATCTACACATACATAAACACTTCTCATCAAGGATCTTGCGAACATGTCCAATAATGCACCATTATCTTGACGCCATGTCCGAACTTTGGTAATGTCACACCTTCATGGTTCAATGTAAACCTTATTGATTTAATGTCTTGCATTAGGGGCTAACCTTTTCAAGCTACCCTTTTGAGGGCAGGCAAGTAAAAAGAAGTCTTATACAGTAATTTTTATGTGCTTCTTATCGATTACCACATACGTCAATGCTGATGGACCACCGGTACATTTAGCAACATAAGTTTTGTAACCGTTAAATGTCCAAAATAAGGTATTATTTAGTGTCTCACATCACGCAGTCTGTACACCTGTGTCCGTTACACAAACCATATGAAAATTAGGTATTATGCAAAATTACGGCAACACCACGTTCGTACATTTTTTAAAAGCAAAGGAGTACATAATTTTGTTAAGTTTTTCTTTGCGGATCGGAAATAGTGACGTACATGGCAATCAATAATTTATACCTTAAGTTTTCCCACTACCATTAATACTCTTTTATACTAAATTATACTTGTTGCTAGCTACAGAATCATTACTTTTATTTAACAAAAGAACACATTTATTTCCCTTTCCCGAATACGGTGTCATGTACGGCAAAAAAAGGATGGGTTTCTGGTTAACTTGTACAGTAGATGACATTTTGTGGAATAAAAAACAAACATTTGGATATTTGTGTTTTAAAGGTTTCAGTGGCGTTTCTACATATCCATTTTCATGTGATGGGTTTCCATCCAAACCCACACTTTTTTGCACATCGTCATTTAAGAATGCTCCTAAGTCCTGTCTTTTGCACCGAAGATACACAGCACACAGCTTAGGCAAAATTGCGGTCGTGTGTACGTATTTCGTTGTGTTCCTTGACTTCTCGATGGTGCACATTCAACACTACCTACAGGTTTCTAACTCACTATACCATCATTTATTATTTGTTTCTGGAAATCTATTGCTGTAGCTTCATTTTTGATTTGAACGACAGATGCAACAAGAGGACCTTTTTTGTTAGACAGGTAACATTACTCAATAAACCATCTTCAGATGTTCGAAAATCCAAACTGTAAAAATTTTATACTGTATACAATAAGAGGGTAGCCACCCTACTATTTTCATAAGGGTGGACAGTATCAACTAGCATTTGCTATTGGTTTGCTGGTCCCAATAACATTAAGATATACTGAAAATATTGTATTATTATGTCAATTAGTTACAGATATATTGCGAAAAACCTGTTTTAAAATTTGATGTTCAGAGAGCCATTACTTCGTTAAAATTGTGTTTAGGTGAAAAATTCTGAACATGTTTTGTCATAATTTTTCGCAAGGAACACATGCGGAGTTTGTCCCCCTATTTAAGAAACATCCTGTATGTAAGTTTTGCAACATATTTGTAATTATGCATTTAAAATGTGCAGTATTCATGAAGAAACATGTCTAATAGTGGTTCAGATATATCTATAAGTGTGACTTTTTACCTTTAGGATGTGAGGCATTTACCAGTTGTAGTCTGTATAGTATGTGTACTCAAAGTGTGTAGTTTACAGTAAAGATTGAGCATGGTGGTTGACAGTGTATATACGTAGTATGTACTAACGCTGTAGTTTAACAAGTATGTATTCTAATGTTGAAAGTTTTTCTTTCTCATTTCTTCTTGCGGATGCTATTCTGCAGTACTTGCAATTAAATGGAAGTGCTTATACAAAGTTGTAAATAAATTTATAGTAATTTAAAATTTTCATAATTAAATTATGTATAGGTATACCTAATCTTTTCAATCATGTATGCTTACTTCATAAAGTACACACATTAGCTGCAATTGCAAGGTCTCTAAACAGAAAAATAACTGTACAGAGAACATTATCAAAACATTATGAAAACCACGAGCTGTAATAAATTTGAAATAAAAATTCTATAGAAGGTGTTTTAGGCAATGAAGGCAAAAAAAACTGTTGCAGGCAAAAAATATACAACATTGAAACATTAAACCATGTGTGGTACACCTATTAAGTACAACATAACTATTAAAGATAATGAGACAGGGAAACAGAAGGTAGCATAATTATGATTACAGATGTATAAACAATTTTTACTATTGTATTGAAATTTGTAATGTAAATTTTCATGACAGTGTAGTGCTTACATGATAAACATGCAGTATTAAATATGCCCACGTCACTGCACATTACAATATTTTTATATTAGAACATTTTTTTTTACCAAGATAGGTTTTGAAGCTTTAGCTTTTGACTTAGAGTGGAAGTAATTGTGGTGTGTTACATGTAAGTATGCTTGTTACAGTATTAAGAAAATTCATTAAGTGCAGTACATTCAATATTTACACAAAAATATTGCTAACCAATTTGTCTGCAGTTGTGCAGCTTTAGCTTCCAGTAAGATAAAAATATCAAAAATAAACATTCGCGCAATAACATTGTACATACTGCAGAAAATTATCACAAAATGTTTTTAAAATTCAGTGAATTTCTTGCACAGATTTGTGGGTTCATATTAACAGTATAGAGCAGGAATACTTTAATATGATTGGCTTTTAATTGGCTAAGTTCAAAGGAGTGTACAAAACATAAAAAAATTAAGTCAACGTTATAGTATTCTGTTTTAAGTTAAATTGCATGGAATAAGCAACCCAAGTGCTTCCATTGAACTGCCCTAAGTACGTGGAGTTGGCATAGCAGTGCATGTGGCAGTCTAACCCTTCTTGTAGCATCGCTGAGTGTGGTGGCAATGCTGTTGTTACGGCGGTGGTTGTCCTGCACAGGGGAGTATGCAGGCACACAGGGACTAGGGTTGCTACGGCTCCACTCCACCTTCAGGCACGACCTCAAGATCTATGCGTCAGACGAGGGCCGAGTGCAGATGACAGCTGCTGCCTTCGCCAAGGGCCTCTTGGCGCTGGAGGGTGAACTCACACCCATTCTTGTGCAAATGGTGAAGAGTGCCAACACAAATGGCCTCCTCGATAATGACTGCGAGTCTAGCAAGTGCCAGAACTTGTAAGTATCTTGTGTTAACTGCACATGATCTATGCTGTCCTGTCACGTTTGTCTGCAAAGTTTTCTGTATCAATCCTTTTCATTGAATGATTGATCTTCCGAGCAGTAGTTAATAAGTCATTTATCACAGGTGTTCGTATGTTCAAAATGTCATGCTTGTGTGATAAGGAAACTGAACCATAAATGATTCTTGCTGTCTCCAACATGGCTCTTGATCAATAAGCATTGAATTGATATCGCAGTGTTTTGAAATCTGGTATTGTCACTTTAACTATGTGCTGAAATAATTTATCATGATACATAATTGACTTCTAGTTTTAAAATAGCTTAGTGATGACCGGGTAGCTTTGTTTGTGTACAGTTATGTGACTTCCTGCTGGAGTACAAATTTTTCAGTATGATCTGTAACTTTGTTTCAACTCTGGCAGTATTCCAATAGAAGAGTCCAGGATTATACTCCTATCCAGTGATTAATCAATACACAGCTGTGACTCCCAAGATGTAGTTGAGCATGGCGAACCTAGTGGTAATTGTATCCAACCCTGATTCTCTATTTAGTAGAGAGAGTGTGGGAGGTTTTGGCTTGGAGATTTTCTGTGGTAAGGTGAAAGAGAGTTGAAACTCTATTGTGTCGTTCATTCCACTGCATTGGTTAATGCATGGGATGTAACAAGACTGAGGTTATTCTGACACAAGTACAAACTTCAAATTATATTACTGATACTATACAGTACATAGTTGTCTTATTCATATTGAACTAGACTGGTGTCATGTTTATTTAATGGTCTTGGTAAATTTATGTTACAGTATTTAGTAATACTTGTAAGAATCAACTGTGAATATTTACTCAGAATTTTTACAATTGGTAAGCTTACCTAGCCTTAAATTACATCGTTTTGATCTGTATTTCTATATAAGTTTACTGTGCTATTAATAGTTCTAACAGTTTTTTGGAGGATTTTTATTATTGTTGTTATTTTTGTTATTATTGTTGTCGTAGTCGTCGTTGAAATTTGATCTTGAAGAATCAAGTACGGTTTCTGACTGTGAAAATGTAGAATTAATTTTTTTTACAGAGAAATTATAATTTGAGAACAGACCTTTTTCTTTTCATGTAGCAATCATATGAAATAGACATCCTGAATTTTACGTTACTGAAAAATAAAAAATAAAACCCCTTATCTGGTCTAAATTAAAGCATACGAAAACATTTTTTTTTTTTTTTTTTTGTTGGGAAGTTCCTTCCCACTGCAGTTTTAATATGAGTATAGCATGAATTAATTATTCAAATTATCATTGACTTCAGAGTTTTATATCCCTTTGTATATTCAAATACGTACTGTAGTGGTTGGAACTGTTGTCTCACACACATCATCTCACATCAACAGGGCAAAGGCTCGTCTGCATGGGTTGATGCAGCAGGACCGTGACTTTACTGAAGAAGAGTACAGGAGTATAAACCCTTGCAATGCCATCAGCATCAACTCTGCCCTAAAGAGCGTGAAGAACCCAGTGAAGTGTTGCGAACGTGTGCATGAACTCATACAAAAGTTATTGACTATTGTAAAGATAAAGAAGGATGATCCAAAGACAAAGGGTAAAATTCATGACTTATTACCAGTACTGTATTGTATTTTCATTGTAAAAGTAAAGTGGAGGACTGTGTCATTAAGTCTGTAGTTGTGATTAGGTGAAAGGTGAAATAGATGTATAGTGATAAATAACTATGGCTCTCAATGTTTTCAAGTTTGTTTCTACTGTAATGTGAATGAGCAAGATTATTTCTTTGGTCAAACTTTTAACCTCAAAGAAACTACAATATTTTAATAGGGTTTTTTTTTTTTTTTTAATTAAAAAATATGAGAAACGTTGTAATACAGTAATTTTAATTTACATATTTTCCTGCTCCTTTTCAGGTCAGTTCTCACCCATTTCACATTAGTTGCTTAACAAATGTTTGAACTGCTGTGTGGTTAAGTGTTAGCAAAGGTTTCCTAAATATATTGACCTTATTAACCAGTTAAATTTTCTCTCATCCTTGTGTTCACTTATTTACTGCCTGGTTTTTAATTTTCCCATCCATCTGCAAATATATTGTGACCACTTTGAAAGTATGTCTTAGACATTGGTGTCATGAGTTTAGACAATCTTCTTACATGCCAAATTTTGTAGAATTTGGTTAAATAGTGTTTGAAACATTAGAAATATTGATTTTGACAATGTAGTGTGTGCAGTTTTTTTTAAATTGTGGAAACACAACATACCTTTATCAGTTCAGTCAGTGGCGGTGCGTAAGGCCGTGCTCTCGTGCTGTAGCACTGAGTAAACTTTTACAAAGTTATTGTGTACTTAATTTTATTAAATTTCAGGTAATGTGACACAATTTATACTTCTAACCTTTCTTTATAATAGATCGACTGTTTTGCGCTAAGTTTTATAGGCGGACGGAATTTTCTCAAGTAATTTCGCTCGTGTAA
>PNEQ01004336.1:9242-32639 GCA_003012365.1 Medauroidea extradentata
TTATAGAACAGTTGGTGCCGGGCGCTGGCCCGAGGCGGTTGTTAGTTATAGAATAGTTGGTGCCGGGCGCTGGCCCGAGGCGATCGTTAGTTGGAGAGTTTGTGCTGGGCGCTGGCCCGAGGCGGGCGTTAATTGTAGGGCAGTTGGCAGGAATAAGTGATCATTACCTTGTTTGTTTTTTATTGAACTCGCGCTCAGACATGGTAACGCCGGACAGCTGACGGGTTTAGTTTATTTTATTTTTATTTATTATTTGTGATTTGTAAATAACCGCCTATTGTAAACACCTGTCAAAGTTAAACAAAAAATAAATCTACAGTTGACTGAGTAAGTGAGTTATTGGTGAAATCACGATGATTGGTTAACCCTGAAATTAAATCAAACTGAGCTATCCGGAGCACGCGCAAACTTAACATAACCTCAACACCAACTGCAGTAGACTACAACAGCAATAGTCCAAATAGCAACACACAGCAGACGCAAAAGGGACGCGTTACAATACATACATTATATTGAAATCACAAGTCTGGCACATTACATTGTCACTATACACATATTTCTCTATTTACACAGTCACAATAACAAGTTATATACAGACTATTGACCGCATGGTCGTTGTAACTGAAGCCTCGCGAACCGGATTTAATATGGCTGCCGTCTGTTTCCGCCAGAAGGCCAGAGTGCGCCACGTGGCGGCCACGATAGGGTCTATTTCCTTTCACATGCACATGGCTAGGGTGCTGCGATCGTTCCAAAGCACATCAGGCACCATAGGTAGAGGGCAAAAGTGTCGGATTTAGGTTACCTGTCTCAGGAAACAACCCTTGTTGGGATAGTTGGTGCATGCTTTGGTTCCCTATCTCAGAAAACAACTCTCAAGGAGTGTGGTTGGGCAGGCTTCGGGTCCAGATTTCAGGAAATACCCTGTTGAGGAATGAGAACATCAGGATTCGGTTCCCTATTTCAAGAAACAACCCTTTAGATATAGCGGGTAGGTGCCGAGGCTTGCTTGGGTGGGTTCCGAGCCCTAAACTGGTAATCGAAGGGGACCTGAAGTGTATTTCAAGGAGGACAGCTGGTGTGGCTGTATAACCCAGAGCGACGAAAAGGATACTGTACGAAACTACAGAAATCGTGAGAATGCTCTTACCAGATTGTCAAGTAGATAAATGAGGTGGTTTATCGGATTGTTCGCAATGGCTCTCGGACAAGAAAACCTAAGGTTGTGCATATTGACAGACTGTCTCTCTATGATGGATCAGAGTCTGTTGTGTCTGCGAAGAATATACTTAAGGAGGAGGCAGTGTTGTGAGCCACGACTATCTGCTTGAGCATTGTAAGGAGATACAGTGGCGGCCGAGCTAAGAGACCTCTGTGTGCTTTGTACAGCTCGTATTACCTTAGAAACGCCGCAATAATTGGAGAGCAGTATAAGCTGATAAACCAGTGGTAAGAGTAAAGAGGTTCAGCATGCATTGTGCTGCTCATGTTACCGTATTGCGATGCGTGGCAGCATCCATCTGCACATTTATCTCAAGTAACAGCAGTTATCATGATCTAGAGTATTCCTGTGCATGCTTTATTGTGCAGGATGGTGCTTGACCCAGATACGACCTCCTAGGCGCTTTGAGGTAAAGACTTGCCAAGAAAATTCGAGACGAGTAAGGGTATAAAAGAGAGCTGCGGCAGAGACGGGAGAGTTTCTGGCTGGCAGGTGTCTGGTGTGAGTTGAAGTGATAGTGACGAGTGGCGAGAAGTGTTGAAGGGCATCCGGCAAGGTTGATTGTGGCAAGTAGTGTGACGGAGAAGTTTCTGGGCTACAAGAGGTTCATCAATGCTCATGCTAGGACAGTGGGTCCACCATTTGTTGATGGTGAGAGAGACATTTCAAGAACTGAGAACTTGATATAGGGCTGTGATTACATTGTTTAGATTTTATAACCTTAATATAAATGGTAGTTACTTGTGTTGTTCAATTTTTATTTAATAGTAATTAGTCATTAGTGATAGATACAGATTATTTTGGTGTAGATAATTGTAAATAAATTAGGTTAGGTTTTTTTTTTGTTTTTTATTTTTTTCCTCAATGTACCTAGCCCCAACTTGTAACATTAGTTTACAAATATACAAGCTATTTACACACTGTTGCAGTTCAAGAGTTTCTATGCGAGTTATAAGTTTTTATTTTCGCATGCGTCAAATTATTATAGTAACATATAAAAATGTCTTGTGGCGGTGGTGCAAATATATACAGTATTTTGGTTTGAAGCAATGACACACTATAAAAGGAGATGTAGTAGCAACAATGTTATAGTTACATTGGAGATCAGCAAAAGTAAGACAAGTTGCGGACAGAGCGTAAAAAAATACTATTTATGTATCTCTTTGGTGCTTCAATACATATAACATTTTCAGTGTTCAATGTATTATTTTAGAAAATAATACTTTTCTTTGTTGTAATACTGTAGCCAGTGTCAGTATTTGCTGTGTTCTCTTTACAGGTATGTCTCCTCTCAGCTTGGAAATGTTCAAGCGCATGGATGTGTTCCTGGGGCCGCAGTTAACAGCCTTAGTGTCAGATGTAGCAGAGCAGTGTAACAAGCAGGCCAGCGCCAGCACCAGCCCTACAGACCCGGGCCCCAGGTTCGTTTACTTCAACCAATTAAACCTGGCACAGAAGAGCACAGTGCATCTTGATGGTCGCCGCAGTGGCAACGTGGGTGTGTCACTAGAGGTGCTGCGTCTCCTTGCTGACATCAACTCCGACAAGAGCAGGTGATTGGTTGCTGTATCCGCAGCGTGTGATTATGTTTTTCTTTTATTTAATTACTTATCTATAGACTCCCGAAACTCAAAAAGTTGGTTAAAATTTGTTTTGTATTTGTTAAATCTGATTTTGCTAAATGGGGTTGTTACTGTAATTAGTTCTGCGTGAACATTTTGTGAAGTTATAAAATTGTAATGAAAATACTGTACAGGCAAGTCTAACATTAAGAGGAGGATTTGTAAGGAATTTACTGTAATGTACTTATGCTGTGTATAATTGATATTGGACTTCATTACATTACTATATGCTGCTTCTCATTTCAGTACTGCTTTTGTGGAAAGTGATGCAGACATTCTATATTATATCATAAAAATACCATTATCTGTACTCTTATGTTCTTCATTTTACAGGCTTAAGAAGCATGAAGTTGTTCTTGTTGCACTAGATGGTGGGATTTTTCTTTAATTTAAGATATTGCTTTCTTTCAGAATGTCCAGCACAGGAGAGGTGATCCTGAAAACAATGACGGACTATTGGGTAGTGGGAAAGTTGTCAAACTTACGGGAATTCTATGTCGTCATACATCAGAAGAATGCTAATCTTATTGAAATTAATGGTGAGTTTAGTTAGTAGGGTAAATCACAACCCTGTTACAATATAAGCTGCTACTATGCTCAAGTATCTTGCACTGCCTTTACACTGCGACAAAAAAGTAGTGCGTTGCTATTCCCTGACGATCTCATATCGCACATGTACACATCACTATCGTGGTTGGTTGTTGAGATTAGTGGTGTCTCAGCAACATACTGTTTAAATAATCTAGAGTTAAGTAATATTCAAACGGAAACATGTGTAGCTAACCAGAGTAAACTATTATTGGCTCCTACTGACCGTTCTGGAATAGAAGGGTTGGGAGGGGGGGGGGATGGCTCAGCTTAATCTGCACTGCTAGAGGACAGCGTTCACTAAGAAAATTGCAGCATTTTGCAGTCAAAAAAGTGCAACAAGTATACAGTAAAACTTAGTTCTTACGAAGTTGAATAACATTGTGAATAAAATGCCGGTACGTACAGTGAAACCTTGTTATTACTGTAACTTGGTTATTCAAATTCCCTCGTTAATACAGTATGTTTTTCTACCCCCTTGAAATTACAGTAGATGAAAAACTGAAATGTTAATTTTAATGCTCAATAAGTTATTTTATGTAAACATCAAGTTAACTGCTAAAATTAAGTCATAGTGCTGATAAAAATGTTTGTATTTGGGAATAACCAGCCTGAAAAAAATTCTAGAGATTTTTTATAGTTCCTGCAAATACAATACCTTGTAAGGCAGTCCAGTAGTCGTACCTAGGATACTTGGATTTTGTGTTTTTTAGTGTTCACATGCTCTAAATGTGATTTACATTGTATGAGGTTTGATTGTCATTAGAGTAACCACATTATTTATATTCGTGTGTAGTTATTTAATGTTGATCATTTGTTTAACTGTTTCAGTAATTTTGTAATGTTTGGACTGGTGATATTGTTGAGTCGGGCCACATACAGCGGCCAGGTGTGCTCACCTGTTTCTAGGAAAAGCTATTTTTGGCCTCAGTGTTTTATCCATTGAAAGTCCGACTGTTAGTGATGTAATGTTTGATATTGGGAAACAAAGGCCACTAGGCAACTAATTACATCTTAAAATTAGATAGAAACATGTACTCACAGAGTATCATGGAGGTTGACAGTTACACTCACAAAAAGGATGACACATTTTGCGTTTCGCCACGCATGGCTTCGTCGTGCGAAGTTCGAGTGAGACAGAGAACTTGGCGGGCGGACTAATATAGCCCAGTCGTCTGGACACATTCAAACTTTCAAGTTTCTTTTATTAGCATTTGTTTTAAAATTTAACTTCAGTGGTGTTTTAGTTCAAATGTATGACTTATACTGGTATGGCAGGTGGCCGCCTGGAGTGCTGTACGGAGAGAGAACTAGCTTGGATTGGATTGGATTGCTATTGTGTTTTTGTGGCCTAAGGGGTGACTGATGGATGTTCATATATTGTGTCTTGTGACTCAATGGTGTTGGTGGTATACAGTAGAACCCTGTTATAATGTTTCTGAAGGGTCTCAAAAAATGTTTACATTATAAATGGGAAAACATTATAAGAGGGTAAAATCCTATTATAAAGCAGCTTTAGGGACCAAATGAAGGTAGCATTACAACCAGGAAAACATTATAAGTGGGAACATTATAACAGGGTTCTACTGTATTGTGGTTTTGTGGATCGGTAGTGACTGATGTGTCTTGTGGAGCGAGGTAGTGATTTTGAGAATTGCGATGGGGGGCAAAGACACCACCAGTGATGTGCAAGGCCTTTGGAGTCAGTTGTGCCCGGTGGTTAAAAAATTATAGAACTGTTTAATTTGTAGTATATTTGTTTGTAAATGTTTTAGTGGTTGTGAGTTTTGTTATTGATGTGTGGACGAAGACATAGTGGTTTCCAGGTATACAGTGAAACTTCCCAATACCGGACACCTCCGGTGCATAAAAAAATGTCCGGTATTGAGAAGTGTCCGCTATTAGGAATTACAGTAGTATATAAAAAATATAGTACATATATAAAAAATTTAAATACAAAAATGGTAGACCTACATAATTTTCTTAACTCTATACTGCGTTAAACTCTCGCTAGTCCAAGGCCGAATTTTTTGTGGTATTTTCGGAGAAATTTTAAAACCTTTCGACGATGTACGGCAATAAATCTTACCACGCGCCGATACAGCTGGCTGGCCGACGTGACTCATCCACACACACTGGCGCGCGCGAGCATGAGACTGTGTGCCTTGTCTACACGTTGCTCGCTCTCGCTCGCACTGCCAGCCGGTTCGGCACGTGAAATATTTCCGAGTCGTGTGTCAAAGTTTCTGAGATCGACGTGGGTAGTTATTAAAAAAAAAGTTTGATCCAATGTTTTGTGGTGCATAATTTACGTTAACTGCAGCTCATGTCACCCTAATTTGTCCATTGTTCTCAACGTGTATGTGAACAAATCCTCACTCCATATGCATTTGGCTAAACTCGAGTATTTTCATACGGCTCACTTAATTGAATGAAAGGCATGAAAAAAAAAAACGTTTTCTACACTATCAATCTGCCGAGTAAACGTCACAGCCTCAGAAAGAAAGAAACAGAGGCTACAAAACCACTCAAACGTTAGTGTATCTACAGTCAGTCCATTCGTTTTTGGGAATGTACGTTTGCTGGAACCGCAGCTATTCTCCGTCCACTACTTCAGTATTGCTTCTCTATTTTTTATTATGTCGGCAATCTGAGTTTTCCCCACGTCGAACTTCGCAGCAATGTCACGGACGCTTAATTTTTATTTTTCACGCATCCTAATCACAGCTAATTTATCCTCTAAAGTTAAACGTTTACGCTTCTGAGATATTTCACACAAAATAAGTCTCTCGATTACGACTGCTACACTATTACGTGAAGTGCATGAAAAGAAGAGTAAACAATAAGCGCTACAACACACGTCGCATGCGTGTGTGGTGGGAGGATCGAGTTACACGGCAGCTGCGCATGTGCGTGTGTGTGTGGGGGGTCGAGATAACGCGAGGCTACGCGCTACCTGCTTATAAGGGGTGTACAAATCACACTTTCTTAGTTACGACTCGCTGCCGAAACATTCATTGAAGCTGCTTTGCAACTGTTTTCGCGCCCCTTTTTTGCGCATTTTGTCCGTTATTCACTACTTATTATGTGTCCGCGTCCGTTAATAAGAATATCCGTTATTTGGAGAGTATTTCTCCATAAGGCTCCATGTTAATCTGCCGGTGATTGGAAAAATGTCCGTTTTTCGGAAGTGTCCGCTATTCGGAAGTGTCCGCAAAGGGAATTTTCACTGTATTGTAGACTTTGTAATTCACTGTATCTTCAGAACTGGTTCTCACATGGAAATTTTACCTTCAAAATTTGTTTCAACATGTAAATTTACCTAATACATTTAGTTTGTCCGAGTCGTGATTGTGTTTACTTTATCTTCGAGCATTTGTGTGAAAGTATACTGATGATGTAACATTTGTCTAAGGTAATTAAACTTGTACGGCCAGACAACAAACTTTTTATTCATTGAAGTAGCTGGGACAACCTTGAAACTTACAAATCAGCACGGTTAAGTAGTTTTCACGTCAGAGGTGAGCATCATCGAGTTGGGCCTCATTACAACCTGTTAATACAAACTTCGTACAAAATGCAAAAATTTAGCTCACTTGAGGTTTGTTTTAGAGGTTTTACTGTAAATGTTACATAAACAAAATCAGTTCAGTAACAGTTCTGCCTTTTTTAATCATGATAAAAAGAAATGTAATTTATTTGAAGAGGGTTTGAAGGTTTATATAGTCAATAATTTTAACTTGAAATTTATAAATGAATTCATTAAGAAATTTAAATAACAAAGTATCTGTTTTGTTACAGATGAGGTGAGAAGGGTGTGTGAAGCACAGTTGAAGAGCATATTTTTCCATGACTGAACTTTGCTCCTGTTGCCAATACGCTGTTGCTATAGATAGGCATGTTTAATTGATGCTGCTGCCCATAGCCCAATTGTAAGATATTATAGTATCTGTCCAGTCAAAGTTTGGAATGAAATTTATCAACAGTGTGTACTGGTCTTAAGTGTTCCACATGTTTTTAATTTTTTTTTTTTTTAATTTTGGTGACTGAAGTGTCAAGGTTATTCTTATTTTTTGTAAGGTTTTCATCTTATCAATGATGTTGTTGATGTGTGATGTCTGGAGACATCATTTGTTTCATATGCCTTTACAACGTTCCAGTTGTGTCAAATAGAAGTTGTTGTTCTGTACATAGTGAAAAGAATTTGTTGAATACAGTCAGCTCCTGATTTTCTGTGTTAATCAATGAGAGATGCGATGCGGCATGATTAACTAGAAAACAATGGTAATCAATGAAAAGCCCAGCAGCCAACAAATCTTTGGCCTTGATTTGTGGGCCTGTTTGGCTGCTTCATGCAAAGGGAAAAAAAGGAGGAGTGGAGGGAGAGGTTGAACGACACTAATACGTATGTACATTGTAAGCTGGCCTTATTTAAAGTATGTTATCAAATGGCCGCTGATGTAAGATACATGCAGCAAATATCCTACCAACAGCATCACTCCTACCAGGTTACAGATATTCTTTAACGATCAAGGCTTACTACGTAGTATGTGACACTTGTTCCAATCGTAAGTTATGCAAATTTTAGCTGGGATAAATCTTGCACCCTTGTAACGTGATGCTCAATATTTGTGCCTTGCACCACGCAGACAGACTCTGTTTTCCTCAGACAAGAGACAAATCCACCACCAAGTAATGTACATATGTAGCTTGTAATGTGGGATTAACAGTGCACTGGAAGCCATTTGATAAAGTTTCATATTTGATCATGTGTACAGTACTTTTCTGAGCAATTGAAGCCTGTTATCTGATGTTTAAATGCTGTCTGTTATTTACATTTCTGAGTCACCTGTAACTCTTTTAAATTACGAGAGTGGCGGAAAATAGGCCGCTAGGCTAACAAAGTACGTAATGTGACAGAGGTAAAAGTATCAACTGTAAGTACTTGTACCTCTGTCTGTTATATTACTCTTTTATATTACATTTCAGCAATATTTTTCTTCATTACAATTTTTCTGACTGCATAGTAGCATTTTTGTAGCAGCAAAAACATAAACTTTGCCTAGCGTAGAACACTTGCTTCATTTTCTCAAAAGTGTACGCTTGAGAAAGTGAAACAACTGATTGATACAGGGCACAGCTGTTTGCAAGGTTGTATTCAAGGTCACTACTGTGCAGTGGTGGATCCAAGGAGTCGCAAGCCCTCCTTCCCCCTTCTGATCAGAACTTGCACTGGATAGAATTTATATTTAAAGGGGAAATAATATCAAACAGTAACATAAATGATAGGTATGAATGTTTTCCTTCTGTTTGCTATGAACTTTGTTTTAAATAAAATAAATTTTATTGTGTTCTTCTATTCAAAATTTCAAAATCTCTTTGATGGTTATTTTAGACAGTTTTTGTGTCTTGGCCATGGTACAGTAGTTGTAGTATTACAGCTTTCAAATTAAAAAAAGTCACATTTTATGTTTTATGGCCCGTTGACCCTCGAGTTTTTAGGGGTGCCGTCGCTTTTTGTGTTTCGTACGGATGATAAGGTCAAAGATAGTCTGTTTCTGTTACACAGCAGAAATTCCTTAAACAGCTGGAATAAACACTAAAGCAGTTGTTTTTTCATAACTTTTATTTCATCATCTTTAACAACGAATGTGGGTGATTCTGTTGTTATAGTTGTATGGTTAAGTTGTGTTTGCCCTTTTTTGTATCGTCATTTGGTCATTACAGTATAGAAAAGTGTTCGAAAGCCAGGCAGAAGATGCCTAGAAATGAATTGTTGGCAAGGTGGGCATTAAACGACAAGCTTGATTGCCGGGAACTGGAGGTTCAGTTTGCCATTAGATTTGCGCGCGGAGTAGTCACTTGTTCCACGTAATAGCTAACAATTTTTGCTTTGATTATATAGGTACTGTATTGTCGTAGCTGTGAATGATAGGTAGCCAAGTACAGTAAACTCTCGATTATACGACCCCGGGAATAACAACCCTCTCGAAGTAACGACCCTTTTTCTAGGAACCGTTATAAAAAAAATATATATATATATATATATATTGTATCAAAAATCTAAAAAAAATAATATATAAATTCAAAGAAAATAGCAGAAAAAAGGGTTACATTTGTTATGGCTGTAAATTGTTGTTGCAATTATTTCTCAAAAACTGTACTGCCGCACACGACGTGTTTATACGCTGCTGTGCCTTCTTCCGGCACGACGGGACGGTCAGCCAGCGGGCCGCCTGCTCCTTCCCTTCCTCCGACCGCCTCTTCCCATCCACCGGCCTACCACTTCACAACAGTGCGTTTGGTGTGTCACTAGCCCACACGTGCATTGACGCTCACACACATGCAATTGGCTTGATCTTACGTAGCAGCTGCGGTCTCACTTGTATGCGTTGATGTAAATCAAATGAGAAACAGCATTGTTAACCGGTGTAGGTTTAAAGTTGTTCTATGAATGTGTTGTCCAAGTTTATTAACAATGATCAACATCTTGACGTTGGTAATTGTTTACTGTTGGTGAACAAATTGAAACTGAGTACCAAATCCCTCTCCATGCAATTAACGAACTGTTTAAAAAACTCGTGCACATAGCACTGGTAGAATCATTATAAAAGCAGATTATTTTCACACGGCCAGCCGAGCTAGAGAAGGGAAAGAACTGCAAAACAAAGGAAGTAGCGTTATCATCACGTCCCATCTGCTGAGCGAGCGTCATGAGCTGTGACTAGGTAGTGGTCAATAGTGGCACAAGTGACATAGGTTGGACATGTCGTGTATGTTGTTTTTTAACTAACCAGTTTCCAGATGGGTCCTTGTGCACAAAAATTATCGTACACGCGTGTGTGGTCGCTCGCTGCTGTAATGTAAACATAGAAAAGTTCCCAGGATGCAAACATCTTTATAGTCATATATGTCATCCATAACGCTATTTATGTGTCTATTTAAATAAATAACAATTTCAACCAACAACATTGCGATAGTACCCTGTAAATAGTTTCGAAACGCCGAACCTAATTTGCGTTGCCGGCGATATTCATGTTTCGTTATCATTAATTCATGCTTCATGTTGAGCAACAGAAAGGTTGTAGGTATATGCACTTCCAGAGTATTCGTTTATTCAAAATACGCCATTCTATTGAAAAATATTACTATTTTAATAAACTTAGTTGCGACATCCTTGCAAATAACTACTAAAAACGGTTGTTGCGGCCGCAAGAATTTATGTTACCAGCGACGTTTATGATTTATATTGAACTAAAAGGTCGTAGATCCACTTCAGTGGCACACTTTTAACAATGATGTATTTGCTTTTCAAAATAACTTTGTATCACTTTATAAAAAGTAAAAACATGTAATTTTTCCGCAAAAGACGAGTGAACACCGATTTAATGATAATAAATGATAAATTTTGACATTTTATAGATTGGGGGGGGGGGGTCACCAAAAATTGGTAAAAATTCTAATAACGACCACTCCGAAATAACGACCCTATTCCCGGGAACCGTGAAGGGTCGTTGAATCGGGAGTTGACTGTATTAAGTGATATCCTATAATAGTTTAAACATTTGCTGTTTTTTTCGTCTAACTTGTTTAGTTTCATTGACTAATGTAGACTCATTTAGTATGACATCTTGGTAGTTTAAATTAAGTTTTTCGAAAAGGAAACTAAATTTGGTACAATTTTTTAGCCACTGGATAAATATTCTACAACATCGTGCACGTCAAATTCAAATATTGAGTGCTGAGAATATTATTTGAAAAGAAGTAAATCCGAAGTAGAAGCTAATTCGTTATTGACAATTGACTTTTTCTACAAGGGTTTTGCATTTAGTTAGATGTTGGTATTTTCCATAAAGTGAAACTTTTATCCATTTTTTCTCTGCATTAGTATGTTGAAATAATTATGTGTATTTTATGCAACTGCATAGACTATAATAAATTGAGGTGTTGTTTATATGTTGTTTGCAAATCAATTACGTATATCATGAAACTAGGTACTACAAATATGAAAAAGATTATATTAATAAATAAAATTTTCGAAAATAAATACGTATTATTAAGTTTATAAATGCAAGCCTCCCCTCCCTTTTTTTGCTCGGTTTTTGATATGCCAGTGTATTCAGTTGTACAGTATTAGATTACACTTTCCAGAAAGTGTAACATTTTTATGCAGTTTTTTCCTGCAGGAGGGTGTTGAAATATGTAAATAGACTACAATAAATCGAGCTGTTGTTTACATGTTCTTTGTTAATCAATGAAATCCTGAAACTTGCTATGGAAAATATTATTTTAAAGAAAGATAAATTTGAAATGTAAATATAATCAAGTTTATGAATGTGAGCCCACCTTTTTTAATCTTCTAGATCCACCACTGAACATGGGGCTGGTCAGACACAGTGGACTAGCTTTGGCCAAGAGCCATAAAGAAATGTTGAAAATGTTATAGCTACAGTTTGTAAAATAAAGCAAAGACGAATGAATACGAGCAAACTAAACAGTCGCATTAGTGCACCTGAATACAAAATTGTAACCAATAATATAAATAAATATGATGATAATTTTACCTTAAGTGGTTTTTTGTGATGTGCATAAAAAATTTTTCAAGATTCCAGAATGTTTGTGAAATTTGAATTGTAACTCATAAAATTAAAGGACTACTTACCGTATGTGTTTTAAGAGCTTGCGTAATCATAAAGGCATGTAGGCTTAGAAGCTTAAATATTTTATTTTTTTATTAGCAAAAATACACTTTTTAAGATAGTATAAAAAATACTTATGTGATTAATTTTTTTGTTTGGAATCTTCTTAAATAGCACAATTTTGCATCTCAAAATCTAAATTTTTACAGGGGAAGACCCTGGGACCCCTGCTTCATGCTTGGATTATATGTACACACACTTTTCAAGACATAGCCCCCCTCTTCCCCATCCTTGGCACAATAATGCTGGGGTCGCCACTGTTACTGTGCTGTTGTCAAGGATGTCTGTGATCACTTTATGGTAACTTGAGGTTGCCAAATGATTTTTCCGTTTGTAAATATAGTAGACTATAAAATAACGTTTGAATTGCAAGTCTACTAAATTTTTTAATTTATTAAGTTTTACAATCTTAAATTAATGATGTTGCCTGTACACTGTATCTTTGCAACTGTAGTTACTTGCACCACAGTTGTATAAGTTAATTGTCACTTTTGGTGTAACGTAAAAATATTGCTTTACGTACTAAACAAACCATCCTTGAAAATCACAGTGGGGCTAGGTGTTGAATGTTGTGTAGTTGTACAAGTACATACTTAAGTGTACAATACAGGACCGTCTTAAAAATGGAAAGCAAGACACTTGAGGTTACAAAATCTGACAGATATGCCAATCAAAATGTTTGTGCAAGGCTTGGTTGTTATCTGTATGCACAAGATGTGCACAAGCATGATGTGCTACGTAAATGTGCAAGCTATACTGATATGGGTCTGTCGTTGCACCTCTGTGCCAAGGACATTTACCTAGTCTACTTCAAATTAATCCAATTTCCATGACATTGACGTGTATGTTGTAGAGGGTTCGCTGTAAATATAAGTTCCGCACAGCATAGGTAACGTAAAAAGCAAATGATCCGTGCCTAGAAAATTGGGAGTTACTGTAATTGTTCACAGTGTAGTTGTACACTGGTGAAGAATAATGGCATTGACTTAAAAGTGTTTGGTCAAATTCTAATGGTTGGCATTACAGCTTTGTTGATTGGCTTTATTATGTGGAACTGTGTAGTACCCTGGGAATTATGCCTCAGCAGTTAGGTATACGGTGGTTTTTACATGCATACATTTTTTCATGCGTAGGCTGTCATCATGATATAAACATTGGAATTATATAATTTCTGTTTCTTTTACCTTTCCCCTCCTTTTCCTTTGTTATTTCTTACTGAGTGTGACCCAAACCTTTTTGTCTTATTGGTATTTCCATGTGAGACTTACAACTGTATTTGTGGTGTTAAATGGAACCTTTTGCAAGAATGGATACTGTTTGTGGTAGAAGTTTTTCAGACTTAATTTTTTTTCTTGTTTTTAAATTGTTTCATAATTGTAATTGTAGTAACAGTATATGTTAACTGTATATCTTTCAAGAACTTTAAATTTTATTAAAATATGTTTATTACAAAGCAGGCTATTAAAAATATGTAGTGCTTTAAAACAGGATGTTAATAATGTTTCAGGTTAAAGGGGCTCACCTACATGGTGTTTGTACTTCATTGCTGTGTATTAGAAACCCGGTTTTAACAAAACTACTAAAAATGTTTCCAATTTGCTGATAAGTTTACACAATTAGGAGGGGGTAATTTAGTACTTTAAGAACATCATAAACTTTGGAATTACTATCTCAGAGCCCAGGAATATTGTTAAATATGGTATTGCCTTTTTGCACAGTTACCTCACAAAATTTACTGCTTGGGTAGATATGGAAGTACAGTATTCAAGGATCCTTAAAGTAAAATAGTTGGAGCATAATGACAGAAGCACTGGATACTAATTCAGCACCTTGAGTTAGAAACTAGTGGTTGGGTACTGTGCACTCTTGTTAGTGTTTTCAATAATATACAGTAGAACCATCTTATAGTGTTCCCACTTATAACATTTTCCTGCTTATAATGCTACCTTCATTTGGTCCCTAAAATTGCTTTATAATAGGAAATTACCCTTTTATAATGTTTTCCCATTTATAATGTAAACATTTGTTGAGAAACACTATAACAGGGTTCTACTGTAGTCCATTTGCTTCTCAGCTTCAAACACAAAATAGCTACACGTAGGCAGGGTTGCTTGATATCATAGCTACATTTAGCTAAGATTATATGCTGTACTTTGTAGTTTTGGGAAGGTTTTTGGGAATGCATTTTTTATCTGTTGTGAAATTACGGAAGGAGGTCAGAAAAATTTATACATAGCTGTTTCATAATTTCTAGTTTATGTGATTTCTTTAACACTGCCGTTATAGTATTACATTACACTCTGCATGTCTAACATGTCCAAGAGTAATGTAACAGGAACAAGAGTTATTGGTAGTATTTTATGTGGTTTTAAGAACAGGGTAAACAAAGATTGTATTCCTTGGATTTTAATTTCATGTAATGCATAGAAATGATGAAAGTTTCAGAACAAAATGGTTTATGGGAGAATCTTCTGTAGGTAACACATACAGAGAATTTTTTAAAGTTAGTTCTGTAGTAAAGTTACCATCATCATCACTAAAATAATTTTCATACTTGTTTAGGACTAGATTTTACCCGCTTTGCTCGCGGTGGTGTCCTTAAATAAGTGTTAAAGGTAACTGAAAAAAAAAAATAAAGTACCCGCGATTTTGTTTGCATATAATTTGGCCCTCGTAGAGATGCCACATATGAACCACTTGGGAAGTTGACATAGTATGCCTCGGTTCAGGCCTTCGGCCTTCACTGTCGCACTTGCGTTGATACCTTGTAAGTCGGGCTTTTTTCCCCTCTTTAAGTTCCTGGGACCTGTGGCTCCCTGATTGCAACGTCATCTAGTGAAGTTATTGAGGAATAGATATCACGAAAATATTCTCAGTGTTCAAATATCTATGTGTACTAATTTTCATGGTGCGGAAATCACTTGGTAGACCTATATAAAATGTCTTATTTCTTACTAATTGCTAAGTTACGAATTACTAGTTTACTAATTAATTATACTACTATAGTAATTGGTATTAGTGTAATTTTCATACAAAACTTTCGTCCCCTATTTCACCCCCTTAAAGTTTTATTTTTGTAATTAAAACATAACCCATGTTCTTCAAGGTCTCTATACCAATTGTCATCAAAATTGGTTGAGTGGTTTAGGTGTGAAAGCGTAACAAATAAACAAACAAACTCCCATTCACATTTATTTATTAGTAAGGATTGGTAACAATTTTATTTTGAAATTAGTTCAATGTTGTTTTCATTTCACATTAATTTTGTAATTTTTAAAGTGCAAAGTAGGTAGTCATTATCTGAAATAAAGTGTAATTTTTAAGAAGATATGATTTGTGTCTTTACTGTAATTCAAATAATTAATTATGAGATTGCAGGAAAAGACAGCTAGGCCACTAATTAGAATATTTTATCAGAAATGTGCATATACTCACAGAATTGTACTTGTAGTCGCGGAAGCGCGTATCGCGACATTTCGCTGCTTAGAGCGGCTTCCTCAGGCGAAGAGACATGGCTGACTGTGGTGGGGCTGCCGATGCACCGATGCTGATGTACCTAGCGGCCAATGGTTGAACTGATATGAGGCGGGAGATTCAAAAGCGTCAAGTAGAAGAGGATAATGATGATATACGGGTACAGTGGTTGTGGGAAGCTGAATGACTGGGGATGTTACCTTATATTAAGACATGGTGGTTGCCTGGATTTAGTGGTAAAACCTCTTTATAAAGACCCCTAATGGTTCTCTAGAATAGGGTCTTTATAAAGGGGTGGTCTTTATAAAGGGGTGGTCTTTATAAAGAGGTTTAATTGTACAGTAAAACCCCTATTTTAAAACTTCACGGTTCTTGAGGAAAGGGTTGTTATAGAGAGGTGGTTGTTATAAAAGGGGTTGTTATAAAGAGGTTTTACTGTATTGATGAGCTAGTTCCCATCGTGTGAGTTCAGAGCTATTGCTTGTAGGTGGCAGGGCCCTCACCACTCTAGTGCTGTAGCAAGAGTCAAAGTCTTTGTTATGATGGGCTGCATGGGCAGCAACTGGTTTATCCTGTGGGTTGGTGTCTTTACCTGCTATAGCTTGTCTGGTGTCTGCTCTGTGACCATTCATTCTCTGTCTCAGAGTGTTGGTGGTGAGGCCAAATTTATTCAGCATCACAGTGTGAACACTGTAGCTGGTAGATCAAGTTCTTGGAGAATTCATTGGAGCTACCAAGAACTTGATCTACCAGCTACAGTGTTCACACTGTGATGCTGAATATATTGGCCTCACCACTAACACACTGAGACAGAGAATGAATGGTCACAAAGCAGACACCAGACAAGCTATAGCAGGTAAAGACACCAACCCACAGGATAAACCAGTTGCTGCCCATGCAGCCCATCATAACAAAGACTTTGACTCTTGCTACAGGACTAGAGTGGTGAGGGCCCTGCCACTTACAAGCAATAGCTCTGAACTCAGATGTTGGGAACTAGCTCATCAATATATCACTAAATCCAGGCAACCACCAGGTCTTAATATTAGGTAACATCCCCAGTCATTCAGCTTCCCACAACCACTGTACCAGTATATCCTCATTATCCTCTTCTACTTGACGCTTTTGAATCTCCCGCCTCATGTCAGTTCAACCATTGGCCGCTAGGTGCATCAGCATCGGTGCATCGGCAGCCACACCGCAGTCAGCCATGTCTCTTCGCCCAAGGAAGCTGCTCTAAGCAACGAAACATCACGATACGCGCTTCCGTGATTATGTGTCGTCCTATTTGTGTGTGTATCTGTCAAGTACTAAAACGTGAGTACTTGTGCTTCTGTCTTTTGTACATACTGATAGCCTAGCGGCCTCTTCCTTTGTTTTACAATTGTACTTGTTGGTAAGTGAACATAAAACACAGACCATTCGCAAGGTTTCATTGGCCAAACCAGCTTCCTATGGTGGCAAATGGCGGTACACTGCAGATGGTTGGCGGTAAGTGGTGTGGTATGCAACTAGCACCCAAGAGGAGAACTAGTGTGTTGCGTGATATTGGAATATCTGGCAATATAATTTCATCTTATGTTTAGGCCTGGTGGTTGTCTGGATGTGCTGTATCTGTATTTTATGTTCACTTAACTTGCAAGTAAAAACTTGCAAATATTTGTCTTAATGTAATCGTAATAAACAATTAATTAAAGTATAGGTTTCCATAAATTCTGCTATCATTTCAAAAATCAGAAACTAGGAACTATTAGAGCTAATCGAGGTTTGTTTTAAAATGTTTTGCAGTTTTCAATTTTTTTACTATGTCAAAATATCAATGTGTGCCCCACTTGTAGCTCGTAGAACATCAAGGCGATATCTTAGTTTTGCCCATGTACAATTCAGAATTGCAGCATCAGCAGTTCTGATTGCTTCATTGATTCTTGTGTGAAGGGTACCAGAGTTATTGACCGGTGTTTTGTACAGACGATCCTTGATGTATCGTCACAAAAAAATTCTAAAGGAGTGATATCAGGTGAGCTATTGGACCGTCATGACCCATCCACATCTCAGGAAATTTTTCATTCAGTACATCCTGAATATTCAATCTCCAATGTGGGGGTGCAGCATCATGCTGAAAGATGATATTCTGCTGCATTTCTTCGATCTTTGGTAGCAGAAACAGTTCAAGCATGTCCAGATAAACAACTCCCATTATGGTTCTCTCTGTGAGTTAAAATACCCGTCACCCTATCAGAGCCTCAAATCCTATTTTTGTGGTGATTCTCATGTCCACAAATGTGGAATATGACTTCATCTGAAAAGGCACTTTTTCAGATAGTCATTGTTTGCATATATCGAGGCCATCTGGGAACACACAAATGCATACCACAGAGGATGATTGTTTGGCTACAATTTGAACTTTGTACGCAGTACGCATGAAGACATATCCACTTATGTAAGGCTGTAAGGACAGTTGATCTTTTGTACTTCAATTTGCGTGATACGCAACAAATTATTTCCAAGGGCTGCGTTGAAATGCAGCTTGCACTCTGATAACACTTGCTCGAGGTACTGGGGCATGTCCACTTCAAGGGAGGTCTTTGACTTTGCCTGTTGCTTTAAAGTTTTTGAACCACCTCATTATGCTCGTTTTTGCTGGGCGACCTCTCCCATACAGACGTCAATAATTCTGCAGTGATATTGTCATAGACTTGGATTCTGCATACCAGATGACACATTGAGTTTTATCCTGGAGTATTGCCATTATAATATAATCCAACTCTGCAACAAAAGACAACAAAAACATTGAGAGCTGCTAACAATTTTAAAGAAAACCATGATTCTGTATTAGTTTTGAAGTTATGATTTTATGAAATGATATTTGGACTTTTATGGACACCTGTACTTTTGTGAGATCATTTCAAAGCTGAAAAGCTTTAAAACTGTCAGTTGGTTCCTATCTAGTTGAAACATAACTTTGTGTATTTTAGAACAGCTATGACACATATATGTTAAAAACAGGTTATTGGGTGTGAATATGACATTTTTGCAGCAAAATAAAAATTATAAAACATTTCCAAAACTTAGTGGGAAAAAAATAATTGGAGAAGATTTTATGTAGTTTTCACATTAATGAAAGTTAAAGGAAAACTTTTCACTGTATTGAAATTAATTGTAATTTCAGAAATCGCAAGTTTGAACAGAAAAAAAAATTTATTGGGTTTTGTACACGTTTATTATAAACATACAATGATTAAGTAGGTATGTGAATAAATGGACAAATGTTCTTCTCGTTGTTAAGGGTGCTGCCAACCTTGGAGCCCTAGCATAAAGCAAAGAGAGGGATTTACAGGTTAAAATTATATTAGGTGGAACTTGGGACACATATCATAATATTGATTTTGGACAAAAACCATTCCTGGTGTTGAATATAGGAAAATAATGTTACAGGAATTATAACGGGACATTACTTTGCTAGAAGGTTTTTTACAGGTTTTTAGTGCATGAAAATACTTAATGGCTAACAGTTTTCTGGGTTTTGAGCCTGAAGGCTGAAAGTTTGATAGGTACTGACACACACTTGTAATTTAACACGTAAATTCCTAGCCTTGCCTTTGCCGGGTCTCTGGGGTAAGCAGCATCATTAATTACCAAATGAACATTTGATAAGCAGTCTGACATTTTTTCAATTATTAAATAACCATTTTGTTATTACTTTCAGCTACCTGTTTTAACAAAAGTGAATGAAACTACAGTATTACTAAAACACATGTTTTTAGTTAATTTTTTTACTATATGAGCTTGTAATTTTATGCATGTTACAATTGGGGACCTGAATTCCAGATCACTCTAACTTCAAAATTTAAGGAAAAGCAGTAAAAGGTAATATCATGTTCATGTGCATTTATGTTTATTTAAAGCTGCGTACACACTTGCGAACTGAGCGGTTCGCTAATTGTTTGTGAGCTTCTCGCAACGTATTTGAGTTAAAGTTAGTTTCAATGAACCTCCAGCGATGCATGGGACAGCCGAACCAACAAAGAGCCTACAACATGTGGATGATAGTCTGCTGGTAGCAGTTAAGGTTTGTGAGCAGTGTCTACTAAACAAACAAACTTGCAGCGAGCATGTCCAAACAAGCTCTGCGGATCCCTTTGCATTCGTCGAAAAAACCGACTCCTTTCAGATTGTCATGAGCAGTTCATGCGGTGCTCGTATTTCGCTCGAAACAGTGTTCAAACAGGCGAGCATGGCTTGCCAGTGTGTACACAACTGTAAATGTGTTACTAATCAAATTACAATAATTTTACTGTGGTTGGTAACATATTTCAGATAGAAATAAATGTGCACAATAAAGATGTGATTTTTTTTTGCTAATTCTTAAATTTTGGAGTTAGCATTATTTTGGAATTCAGGTCCCCAATTTTAAATGAAACCTGAAAACCATTACGTGTTTCCATCCTTTTGGCATGGTCACGTGTGTGTTGCCCTGAGGCCCTGTCCTGGCCTGAGGAATGGATAAGGTGAGGCGAGATGAGTGTGGAACAGTGACAGAATAAGAAATGTGGAAAACAGGAGTTCACCGAGAAAAACCACTAGCCAATGACATTTGCCACATTTCTCATATGCAAAAAATTTGGCCCTGGACCCACCGAGGATTGAACCCGGGTTGCCTAGGTGGGAGGCCAAGAGGTCTAACACCTCATCCACAGTGGCCCCTTCCAGGTTACATTTTGAACATTATTAATTTTCTTTTGTTGCTTGCTGTAGGGGATTTGTTTTGACATCAAAATTTTTCCCTTGTTGTGCCACTGATATGTAATATTGTTATTGGAAATCAAAGTGCTTGGATTGTGGCTGTGATACTTGTTTTTAGAGAAGACTAACAAAAACTGTACAGTGAAACCCTCTTAAGAAGTTTCCCATTTACTAAGTTTCCTGCGTAATAGATTAAATTAAATTCTTTTGCACTTTCATAATATGCGTATGTGTAGTTTAACAAAAGGGGATGGTATGTAGAAAAGTAACTTAATATTTACACGATCCTTCCGAATAATTTTTACGTCGAGTGCAATCATGAAAAATAATAATTCTGTGCATATTTTAATTTTCAAAGTATTGAGCTTTATAAATGCTACATTTTCAAATGTTGAGATAAACATTGAAACACGTTCTTATTGGCTAACATGATTATGGTGTAGTTGGACAGTTGTTTTTGTTTGCCGCTGCCCGCCAGGCATTATACAGTTGTAGGTTTTGGAATTTTACGCTGACTTAAAAAATTGGGCAAATTTAATGAACCTGGTTACTTAAAGGCTAACTTGGAAAATTTGCTGGTTTTTAATGCATGCATGGTTGCAGCTCAAGTTATTTTTAGTTAATAACGAACATTTCTGTGTACCGAGTTGAGAGGAGTGGAGATAGCATGGTAGCTCTTGCACGTTGCGAAGTTTTAGTAGTAGGTTTGAGTTTTGTCAGTTTAATTTAAATTCCGGAGTGATGATAGCTTGCTACGTATCCGTTTAATTGTGTCAAATCTGGTCAAGAATGATATATTTTGGTTTAATATCAAACGTATGAAGTTTGCATGCGTCCAAAAAGTGAACTTGCTGAGCTAATAGTTTGAATTTGTTTAAGCAAACCAGTTGGCTCTTATAGACTGGTAATCGAGTGTTCTGATTGTGTGAGTCTGGAAAATAAAATAACACATTAATTTATTTATTAAAATCAATTTTTCTTCCCAAATATTGTTACGTTTTTTGTGAGCGACCACGAAAATTGCAGCAGCAATGCTGCCATCTATTGACATATTTCACAAAACCCCGCCCACCTCTTGAATTATAGGCTTTTTTAACTTCATAAACTGTAGTTTGGTTGCTAATGGCAGACTGTTTCAAGTTTCGTTTATTAGAAACCACGCAATACGTCTTGTATTACCACACGGCACTGAAGTGGAGTAAATTTAGTTGTATTGCTGCACAAAGGAGCTACTATACACAGTTATAAATATTTGGAGTTCTAGCCATATTACACAAACAACTGGAATTAATGCAGTTTCATGAACTAAACGTAAGTTGCTGTAGTTAGTGTAAACAGACATGTAATAAGTCAAATGTTGTCACGGGGGACATCAAATGGCGGCACTAGTTTTTACGGAGCTAAAATGAACACTTTTTATTTATGTTTTTTTAATTACCTATACAGACACAATTAAAAAAAGTGTGGTACCATTATTCATTAAATTAAAGGTATTTTTAAATAAAAATGGAATAAAAATATATAACATCCACATTCTGCAAAGTTTTTCCTGTGTAATAAGCATTATTTTTTCAGTCTCTTCACACATATATCTTAACAGGGTTTTACTATGTAGTGTATTTTATGTTCATGGAGTGTATGTAACATAGAAATATTTGTTTAGGAAGAATATTTTATAGTTCTAAACTGTAGGTGAATGGTGTGCATTTTTGCTGGTTTTTTACTAAACAATAATACTAGTTAACATTATTCATTAAATAGTGACAGGAATGTGTAAAGATGATGTATAAAATGCGTAACACATGATTATGAAAATTAAAAAAAGTAATGTGTAGCTTTGTAATTATTTTATGTCAGAAGTATTTTATCTATTGTTTTTAACGCAGTCAGAATGATCTAAAATTTACATAGACTGTTTTTTTTTTTACAAAACTAACCTGGCTGCTGTCTCATTTAATGTTTGTTGCGAGTTTAACTGGTAGATGATAAATCATCAACAAAGTTTCTTAGTAAAACTTATTATTTCAGTAGAGACAGGATGATATTCTTGAGATTTTTCATTATTCCTTTAACGTATTATTGTTGTTGTTATTATTATTATTATTATTATATATATTTTTTTCCAAAATATTTTATTTTCAAATTTTTGTTGATGTCTGCGACTGTATGTTTAATCTGTAATAAGTTTTCATTGAATGTGTGACCTGTTATTTTTTTTTTATGAAAAGGACCTATGTAATTCACAGATGATTGTATGATAGATGAGAATAGTGGTTACATTTACCTATTATGTAGTTAGAATATAGTGAATTGTTGAATTGTCTGAGTAAACCAGATGTGCTTTTGTTACTGTATCTAATATGAAATCATTTATATTTTCTGTGTTTATGTGTGGCAGTTTAAAAACTGTACATCTTGTTGCATAAATTTTGTTCCAGAAATTTTGCATGTACTGATTCATTCCAGGCAACAGGAAAGACATTGCAAATAGTTTTATTGTGTACATAACAAGTATACTTAATGTAACAAATATTTTTGACAATTGAATATAGTCAGTTGTTCAGCATATTGTTGTTTTTATTGGTTTCTTGAATATTTGGAAAACGTTATGAAACCTACAGAGATCATTTTGACAAATTGCAATCTCAATAGTTGTAAGTATGACAATTTTTTTAATTTTTTGTAGGTACCTACTGTAGTTTATTTAGAGAGAGAGTCTCTCTCTTTCTCTCTCTCTCTCACACGAAAAAAAAAGTATGTGTGTGTATATATATACATATATATATATATACATATATATATACATATATATATATATACATATATATACATATATATATACATATATATATACATATATATACATACATATATATACATATATATATATACATATATATACATATATATATACATATATATATATACATATATATACATACATATATATACATATATATATATACATATATATACATATATATACATACATATATATACATACATATATATACATACATATATATACATACATATATATACATATATA
>PNEQ01004338.1:0-11075 GCA_003012365.1 Medauroidea extradentata
CTCTTTATTCATTCAGGGTTCGAACCCACTATTTTCCCTGAGATATTAGAGTGTGTTTCATACCGACTGGTGTTCAGTCGTGAGCTACGTGGAGCTGTGTGTGTGTGCCAATCACATTCGGTAGCTCACCGCGAGGTGGGGCCGAGTGGGGCATATATATTTTGCGACACAAGAGTGATGGGCAGACGGTACCATCACAATACGTATACTAATAACACTGCTCAAAGTAACTGTTTACAATTCTTCTTACTCAAACACACATGTGATAGCTATTGTTAATACAATAAATTCCCTGACACATCTAGACAATAAAAATATTTATAAAATTAAATTTAATAATACATGTAAAAAACAGTTAAGCTATTAAAAAATTATGTTCAACTTTAAAATATTCATAGCTACAATTTTCAAACAAACTTGGAAGGAGTTGTGCAATGGGAGTGCATCACTGGATTATTTAGTTTTTGCATGTAATCCCAAATGTGGGTTTGGACATTTCTTTGCAAAATTTCTTTCATTACTGCACAATCTATTTTTCTAAGAAGTTCCAGGTTTGTCTCTGTGATATCTGATGGCAAAATCTTGTGAATAACATCCAAAGTAGCTGCTAGCTCAGCATGTCATTTCACCTCTGGTTCTGCTCCATTCTTTAATTAACTGTCATGATAAGAAATTAGAGCAAAATTGTCATAATCATGTTCTTGACCAGTTACCAAAGCTGTGTCCACATCAACACAATCATTAAATGACTATTCTTCTACATGGTGCTGGTCACCAAGTTACTGAAATTCATCTGCAGTAATGTCCTCCTCTTGAAGCACCTGACTATCGGGTACGTAAACAGATGGGAAATTTTCACGCACCTAGCCTAATCTTTCATGGCATTTAAAGTAGTGTTGAGTCAATACAGGTATTTACCGATACAGATCCGATACTCAAGAGCCGATACTGCCAATATCAATACCAATACTCAAGGCGTAATTTACAAAACAACTGAAAACAATAATAGAATATTTAATTTAAAGAAAAATCACTGAAAAATATGTTATGCCTATTATGAAAGCTTTTCCCAAAATAGATGCACTAAGATTTGTATGTACTTCACGTGCATCGAGTACTTACTAAACAGTCGGAAATTTTTCTACTCTAGCAATTTTAGTATAGGTCATTCAGGATAAAATGATCACTAAAAATTTAACCTTTGAAAACAATCACAAGCCGTTACTGCATATAAGTCACCATTAACAAGAGTTACTTTACTGCTTGTATGGTTGGTAGCGATTCATCACATGTAATTCCGTGCATTTTCCTATTTGAATACAACATCAGTGAAAGAACATCAGATGAAATTGACCTCTCTGTATTTAATATACTTCAAAATATTTACTTATGATCTTATTGACATTTCTATTTACAGTATAATAAGACTTAATTGGCGCCAGTACAATGTGCCTCTACCGCCGGCCTCAGATCATGTTGTGCGTTACCCCTTGCTCCGCACTTCAAATTCCACCGACAGGTGGCAAGGTAGGTTTCCGCCATTTTTGGGTCATTCCACAGTAATGTCAACCAGAAGATTTATAAAAAAAAACAGAAAATATTTGCTGCTTTATGAATAACAGAATGTGTGTATTTTATCTTACTGCAAAAAAAGTAGGTTTTGTGGTTAATATTACATTATTTTAGGAGATGAAATGTTGGCTTCAGTACACTTATAATCACTATGTAATCCTATATTGGTAACACTGATTTGGCATCCTTATTTTGTTTATTTTTGTGTTTTTTGGTAGTGTTTTGGAGGACAAGATATAACTGTATCTGCTACATAAGCTGGATTGTTAGGTAGGTTGAACTACACATTATTTTAAGTTAATAAAATCATGTAGTTCTTCTGTCACACCAGTTACAAAAATAGTTAAAAGTTTACTACGCATAAACATCAAGCTTTATTGTTCTTTGTTGCTTTGTGAAAGTGAGGTTATGTGTTAATGGAATTGATTTGTGACATCACATTTCCTTAAAATGTAGTACATTTACAGATATTAAAATTTGAATTCATGTCACACCCGTTACATTTATTGAAAAAGTTAAATAGCTAGGTAATAACCTTTGTTGAAAAAAAAAAAGTTTAGTTTTTGTTATAATTTTCATTTCAATCATTTGCAAGCACAGAAATTAAGTCATAAAATAAATATTTTGGCACCTAAGTAGATGTCTAGAATTAATAAGATTTCATTTTTATTCCAGAAAAATGGGACCTGTTAACCATACGCAAAAATGGCGAAAGAAGCTAAAAGAGGCTCCAGTTCAGTTTGCAGCGCATCTAGCTAAGGAACGGGTTCGTGACCAGAAGAGGAGGGAAGAAAGAAAACAAACTTAAAACAAACAAAAAGGACCATATAATTAAACGTAGGAAAGACACTCTCAGACAGCAAGCTTACAGAAAGAGGAAAGCTGAAGAAAAAGCTACAATTGCTCTTTCTTTAGCTGCTTCTACAGATTTAGGCTCTTATTCTTGTAAGCAGACTTTGGGGAAAGCTGTATCTAAGCTTAAAGCAGCCCTACCAAGTAGTCCTAGTAAGAAAATTGCTGTAGTAAGGAAATTGTATAGCTTACAAGTTAGTGGAAAAACTGTTCTCCCAATAAACAAAATTAAGAGGTCTGATGCAGCAGATGATGAAACCGAAAACATAGTGAAAGATTTTTATTGTAATGACACCATAAGTCGACCGACTCCGGGTCATAAGGATGCAAAATCAGTTAAAAATCAAATGACTGGTAAACGGGAGCTTGTACAAAAGCGGTACATGGTAATGTCAGTCATGGAAGCTTTTAAATTGTTTAAAGCAGAGTAACGGTAAAAGTGCATAAGTTAAAATTTTATGAATTGCGTCCTGAACACATTCTTCTGTGTTCGGAAACTCCGCACAATGTGTGTGTTTGCATGTATCATGCAAATTTAAATTTTCTTTTACAAACTTTATCAAATTCAGTGCCTGGATTTCCCTGTACGTCCAAGAATTTCTTGAAAGCTGTATGTTGTGACCAAAAAAGTGAAAAATGTTATGACTAATCTATTTACAAAATGTAAGAATGTGCTTGATATGATACCAGACAACTCAGCAACACAATCTGTTGCATTGTTACAGTGGTCTGTAAATGAGGGTAGACCTAAATTAACAGAAAATTCTGGAACAGTTATGAATGCAGCTGAATTACTGCAAGGAAAACTAAAACATTTCAAAGTTCATTGTTTTGTGAAAGTTATTCAGAAGGAACACTTTGAAAACATGAAAACTAATACATCAAGTGAAGACTACATTTTGCAAATAGATTTTGCTGAAAATATTGCAATAATTCAGCAAGATGAAATTCAGTCAGCCCAATAGTCCCACCAACAAGTTACCAAGTTTACAGGCTGTGGCTGGGTTGCTGGTAAAACAACATCTTACGCAGTAATAAGTGACAGCTTGAATCAAGATAAGTATGCAGTGTATGCTTTTGTGAAACACACATTGAATGATATTAGAGCTGTAAATCTGGATGTTAACAAAGTTAACATTTTCAGTGATGGGGCTGAAGCACAATTCAAAAATAAATACACCCTTGCTAACCTCTGCTTTATGAAGGAAAATTTCTCCATTGATTGTGAAAGGAATTTCCTTGTTACGAGCCACTGTAAAGGTGCGGTTGATGGTGTTGGAGGATGCATTAAATGTAAGCTGTGGATAGAGATGAAAGCAAGACAGGTGATCTTTCATTCAGCTGAGGATTGCTACAACCATTTGCAGACACACATGAAAGTTGTGAAAATATTTTTTCTATCAAGAGATGAAAGTGACGCTACCAAGCACGTTCTTGACGATAGGTGGTGCATCATAGCACCAATTCCTCAGCTCCAGTCTCGGCACACTTTCAAAGTTTCCAAAGCACAGGGTCTTTGTCTTCAGGTTGGACTAACAGCAATGTCAGAACTTCATGAAGTATGCCTCTCAAAGGAAGCAAAAGGTAAACTATTGACTTGTGATGTGTATTCGGACTCTAGTGAGGATGAAATTATGACTCCCGAGAACGTGCTTCAGGAAACACTATCTGCTACGCCCCACACTTTGAAGAATGGTGTATTTGTTCTGGTTCAGTTAACCGCTCAGAGCAAAAATATGATTTCCAAGACATTCAGATATGTCGCAATGTGTCAAAGTGAAATTGAAGACTGTGAAACTTAAGTAACTTTCTTGAAGTCAGCCAGGAAAAACGAATCAAAGTTGTTTAAAGTTACTGATGGTGATGTAGCATACGTTCCACTGGAACAGGTGAAAGGCATTTTACCAACACCATCCATTACCAATGTTGGTAACTGTATTTACTATGAATTTGAAAAGAATGTTGACGTATGCGAGGAGCCTTAAACTGTGATTGTCTTTCCTTAGTTTACAGTAATTACTAATGCTTTGATTAAAACAAGATGATTATTATTTTTAAATAATATTAAATGTGGTGTGTTGTGCAAAAATCACCCTGCAGTAAGTAATTATAGACAAAGTATATTTCATGCAACTAATTAAAAAGAATGAGTAAATTCCAAGACAAAGTATATTTCATGCAACTGATTAAAAATAATGAGTAAATTCCACATCAAATTTGCACGTGTCACACCCGTTACAACTCCATGTCACACCCATTACAAATTAAACAAATTAGTTTATTTAAATTATATTTTGAATTGCACTGTAACTAGGTATGTGTATGAAACGATGTTCTGTATTTATGATGAGAAAATACTGCAGATTTACCTCAAATACATTTACAGTACAGAGTTTTAATGATATCATTGCAAATGTGTAAAATTTATGTCTGTACATGTCACAGCCCGTTACACAGCTACAATCATAATTTACTACATTGCCTGAAAATATTTTTGGCAAACTTTGTATTCGAAAATGTGAAATAAATATTTTGCCTTCAACCAGTTATGAATTATCTGTAATAATAGTAGTAATAATAGTAGTAATAGTAATAATAATAATAATAATAATAATAATAATAATAATAATAATAATAATAATAATATATTAGTACAGATTTGAAGAGTACAAAATTTGTAGTTGAAATGTCACGGAATGACCCTTTTGCCGCTTCGCCAATTTGCATAATTTGCGTGTGTTTGTCTATTGTGCGTATAAACACATTTAAAAGTATTGGAAATGACTATGAATGTCATTGCCAAATGACGTGAAGCCATTGGTATTCCGTAAATTATATTTTATGTTTTTCAGCCTAGAAACAAACATAATTTTTATTTCACACATAACAAAATAAAATTTATTGTTTCTGTTAAGTGCATAGTCATTGTTCGAGGCAGTAGAACTGAACAAAACTTGAATTCTTGAATTGAGTGTGTCATTGTGTTTTTAGTGGTGGTTTTGAGTTACAAATTCAAAGAACCTACGCCCGCATTTACGAGATTCGTAACGACAATAGTGCATGTTGTATCAATTAGTCAATGGATAGAAACCAGTATTATAAGACGTTAACTCGCAAGTATTTGTAACTAAGATTACTTTTGATTATATCTTACATTCAGCCCCCGTGCATTTAATGAATGGATATTGTAGACAAAATGTATCGGAGCAGTATACTGTACGTGTAAACATTGCACGATCGTATATGAATAAAAGCAAGTGGTAATATTTAAGTTTACATTTGGTGGAAAGATATAAACTGGCAGAAAATAGAAATTAATAAGGGCTCTTTTGAGTGCTAACATTATTCCAAATCACCTATAGGCCTACAGTCGAGTATGCTGCTAGACTAGCTGTAACTGTAACCTAGCTGGGAAAAATTGATTGTTGGTAGTAAAACATTTTCTTTCACGAAAAAATTTCATTTTATAACCACTAATTTTCACTCAAAGATCAGAATAGGTGAATAAGAAAATTATTTGACATGACACGGCAGCTTTAAAACTGATTTTACCTGCTGATAATATCCTCCCGTGACAAATTATGCCAAATTGTAGAAATTAAACCCACAGATTCCTAAAAAATTACAAATGACTTGAAATAAATTTTATTTATGTCAGACATGTCGCAATGGTCAACAGCCAGATTTCCATTTAAGACATTAACATTTGCAAATATGTACATATTGCCTAATGCCTTGTTTACACAAATCGTACTTATGGTAAAATACGTCCATACATTACTTTTCTGACCCATTATTGATACTTACGCAAATTAATAGGCTAGGGGTTCCTAGTTTAACCTCAAACACAAAGCATCCTGCACTTTCAGCACACCGTTACCATACAATTGTAAGAAACGAAAAACATAAGCAAACCAACACAAAATATATATTTATAGCGACCAACATTAACACACGTGTGCTTTTAATTAGTCTACAATATCTTTATTGAAAACATAAATTGTATTCTTCTCGAAGCAATGTGCGGTTGTCATATACATAGACAATAAAGAAGGTTACGCATCAACATAACTGCAACGTTCGATCCCATCGATATATTTTCCGTTCGTGACAGTGCTTGCAACCTCAATCTAAGTGCAATAATCGATTATCAACAGTTTTGTTTACTGAAGTTAGTTGTGCTTCATGCTAATCTGGTTTTGTAGCTTATAAATTACGTAGCGAACTAGTCGTCAAATTACATTTCTATTTAAACTGGCAGGATTAAGGAATGTGACAAATTAAAATTCCTTTCTACTGAGCCAGGCCTAAAGTTTTATTTATACAAATAAACGTCCTAGAGAAAAGCATAAGTTTTGAGTATCTGTTTTTCAATAAATCGGTTTGGCATGTTCCAATATTGTAAATACTGGCTAGTTTTTAATAATGTGTACAGGTATCGGCTCAGCACTAATTTAAAGTACATAATCCACTTGAAATTAGAAGCATATTCTTTATGCTCACCTGTCAACACAAGAAATATGCCAGTTGTTGCCTATACAAGCTTTTTACTTGCGAAATAACACCTTGGTCCAAAAGGTTGTATCTACTAGTGCAGTTAAGTGTGAAGAAAATGATATTCATATTCCTGGGCTCACCACTGTTGTGATCTCCAGCCAAGCTTTCAACCACTTAAAACAGCAGGTCATTTTTGTTATACCTATACAGTATGTGCAAGGTATCTTCTTGATGTTTTTTAAACATCGAAGTTTTGAATACTCCTTTATCACAGAAGACTATAATTGGTGATTAGTCGAATACCAAATAATAATGTTCTGATTCCAGTACCACTTCCACAATTCACACTTCGGTTCTAATACTCGGTTCCAATACATGTGAATGTTCTTGGCAAACCAACAGCTTCTGAAAACCACTTTGAATCTTACACAGATGCTACTTTAAGTCTCTTGAGATATTGCACTTTTATATGCTTGTGCAGATTAGATGCTGACTTGTAAGCTCCTCGAGATGTATGACTTTTGAAATAGTTGTAAAATGTGTACTAAGTCCATAGCATCGACTAAAAATTTTCTGAACTAAAGATATTAATCACTGCATAAAAATAACTTAAATTCGCATAAGTTACAATCCCAATGTGAACAAGACTATAAAATCATACATTCCTCATATTACTTTACATGAAACACTCGAAATCATAACACAGTGTTTGCAGTTTGCATCCTGTTTATACGTACACAACAGATACATTCGTGATCACAGTCTTCACATAAATGCCTTAGCCTAATAATATTAACTGAAAAACTGAACAAAACCAGCCGGCCTCAATCAGCACGTCAGCTGTTCTGCACTCACATTTTTGTGAGTGAACTTGCTGTCTGTTTGTGAACACGTTCATTTATTAACTTTGCGACATTCAGAAACATTAAGAAATTATAGTAATAGACTTTTGGATTGCGATTACTATGTAAAAATTACTGTCCCTACATTTAATGCGCCACTGAGCTGTTCGATTATTTGTATGTTATGCAAGTGCCGTACAAGTGTGGTTTAAAACGCAATGTTAATCTCAGCAGTTATGCTCAATTATTTTCGTCTTAATCATAATGTATTTTGTTAGATGTGAATTTTATTAGTGCGCCCACATGAGTGAAATGTATATATTTTAAGAGCATTTCATAGGCGTAGGCACATGTTTTTGTGTCTTGTTACCACACCATTTTCTAACGTGTGAAAACCAAATGTATCACATAACATGAATTTAAAAAGCTGTAATTTTAATGTTAATTGAATGAAATTGCACGTAACTTTTAGTATATTTACTGCATCAGTGGCCGACAAAAGTGATTTACAGTATTTATTTAAGCATTGAGTCATCAAGGTTAGTTATTAAGAACAGCATGTGTCTCGGAATTATGAACTGACCAGTAGTTTGTTTATTACTTAACATATTTTGTAACTGTTGCTGCGATTGAAATTTTGATGTTACAAAAAAATTGCACACCAGTTTAATATCATTATAACAGATTGCAACGTTCCTTCAAGGTTAGCATCTTAGGAAACATGTACGGTAATTTAGTTGCTGTGGTCTCAAGTCACAAATATACTGTCTGATGAAAGACTTGAAATACCCTACCTAATCAATAAAACAAATATACATATCCAACAGAAGTATCTTATCAAAATAAATGAGGAGATCGAGAGAATAAAATTTGAAAACGTGCAATATTTCCTCAATAATTTATTCTTTCAATACTAGAAAGAATCAGGGTAATAGGGGAATCAAAGGATTGAAAATTTCATCCCTACAGTTGACTATACAACATTATCTTAAGTCTCAGTTTCAGTCTCCATATTGAATTTTATTTTTATTATTTTACTTTATTGGAATTCTGACAAGAAAAATGTTAAATCTGCAACTATACTACAAATTCTATCTACTTTGTGCTACAATACAAGCATGGCAGTTCAGTTAGTAATGTATAGTTAGGTCGCAAAATGTCTGGCAAAATATGAATATAAGAAAATTTTCCACACACATTGCAGCGTAATTATAAGTTAACAGCTAAATCGCAAGGTCTGTACTGGGAGCTAAACGTAAATCGACTTTGAGGTATACTCACATTTTTAACATTTTTCTTCTTAGAATTCCCAAAAAGCAAAAAATAATAATATTTAATATGGCGACTGAAACCGAGCCTTAACCAGAGATCCCTAGACAGCAAACCTTCTACAGGTTTCCTAGTTGCAAGACTCGCTTTAAATAATAATAATTACAGATTTCAAGATAAAACATTATCTTGAAATTAGGGGCACTGTCATGGGCACTCACATTGTTCCTTCCTATGCCAATCTGTTCATGTGCAAACTTGAACAAAATTTTCTGAGCCATCAGCCCATTCACCCTCACTGCTGTATGTTATTTATAGAAGTTATCTTCATGACATGGAACTCCACCGGTGACAATTCTCAACTCTCACAAATTTTGACTCCAGCTATATAACCACAGTAGCATAGGTTCTACCACAGCTGAACAACAGAACACAATTAAGACTCTGCGAAATGGCACACTAATACGTCACCAAATCCAAACCGCCTACTTTCAACAATCTTACTGCCGCACCATAGTTTGCCCTGTGGCTGCTAGGAGCACTTATTACTAACCACCACTGGACTTCACTCGTCTGATGAAGCCGGCCTACCCGGCGAAACGTTGCGACCGCACGCTTCCGCTGAGTAATATGTGTCTTTTTTGTGTGTGCATGTGTTATCTACAAGTATCCCACCTTAAGAATTTGTGCACTGTAACAACTGAAGAATCGTATCTTATTTTAAAATGTAAAATAACTGATAAGTAACTCAAATCGTTATCTGCTGACTATGGTTCTTGTAATCTGTCAAATCATATAAGTTCACCACTACACACACACACATACAAATAGTCTAGAAAATTAGTCAAAAGAAACCACCGTAATTACTAGTAGCCATGAGATTGGCAGTGAAATATAAAACACAGGGAACACACCCTCTCACCTCATGACCTTGCAGTAGCCCTTCGCAGCAGCCACGTGGAGTGCCGTGGCACCAGTCTTAGGATGAGGCTTGTCATCATAATGACCATTATTCAGCCACCTTTTGGCATCCTCCATCATCATGTTCTCCTCCTCGCTTCGAACTTCATCACAGTCAATACCTACCAAAAATATTCTAATTAAATCACACAGCAAAGGTGTTGGCAACAACAGGCAATTAAAGTTTATTTTCCTGACTGATTGTTACAAAAGTCAAATTAAACAAGAACCCTGTTTACCTGTAACAAAGAAGAGGAAACTATTTTCTCATGAGCTTTTATAGATAACCCATGGATAATGTTTCAAGTTTGGAAAGTTACAAAATAATAAACAGTTAACTTAATGTGAACATTTTTAAAGGTAGTAAAATAAATTAACAGTACCATTACTTCGGGACATTTCTAACAGTAGTTATGTATTGCTGTGAGTACGATGTGCGTAAGTAATTCTATTTCTTCTAAGCAGACCAGTGCATATTTTTAATATTCATTAAGAATTAAAAATAATAAATGGCTAACAATTGTGGAGTAGCTGTACTGAATAAGTGAGATTTAACAGAATTTGAAATTTGATTCTGCTGTCTAGTTCTTAACATTTTGACAGAATGAAATAACTAAATAAAAAATGTTTAACTTCTATGCATCTGTGAAGGTTTCAACTAAAACAAATACATTGGGGAAGGTGGGAGGCAAAACCGGGTACATCAGCAGAAAGAGATATCCAAAAAATTTTGTGAAACAAACCAAAACTTTTTTTAAAGAAATATTAACGAATTAAATGGAAAACCCTGCAAATGAAGTTACGGGTACCAACTAGTCTGTAAAGAAAATTAAGTTAACCAGTGTATAGTTAGACAAGTTATCATTTCCTATCATTAAATGCTATTGTGACGTGCACTGGCACGTAGCACTTACTTGGCCTCTTATCACACAGTAATGTCAATTTTTTTTTGTCGTAAAATGTTTTTTTTTTGTAATAACAAATTAAGTAGTCCAAATTAACCAGGTATAAGGATGTATACGGCGGGATCCAACCTATTAATTGGGGATGCGAGTAGAGGAATTTACATTAAAATTTTCTTTT
>PNEQ01004338.1:12075-22188 GCA_003012365.1 Medauroidea extradentata
GCGGACACCGTTTGAAATACTTAACCTCCAAAATATATATAAACAACAGCACGTGACGGCGAGAAGTATCAGGTCCCGTCACATTCAGCCGCCCAGACCCGCTACATCTGCCGCCCCGAACAGGGACATCATAACCTCCAACCTCTAGATAGACATCAACAACACATCGTAGACGAGACAAGCAGCACGACCCGCTACACTATGTCCATATATCATACGTCATGCTAGCTTTTATAATGTAATGAGAATCTTCTATACCAGCTCGTAAGGTGGCCTGCTTACCAGCGCACATAAAGGCTCTAACAATAGCTTCACAAGACCATGTACAGAAGAAGTACTTTGTAACATCTGCTTCAGAATGTTCAATGCCTGCTGTGTGGCGCAATGGCACCATCGTGTTGGAACTGCACTACAGCATTACAAAAATCAACAAGTTTGGGTTGTGGAGAGGTATGTGTAATAAATGGTCAGCACTGTTTGTTCAAACTGTGTTATGACTTTATGCATGGCTTCTGTTGTTGCTTTGTAACTTATGTCACTTATGAGGGAGGTATTTCTGATGTATATTGTACACTAAAATATTAGTTAATATGGAAATATTTAATACACCATAACTATATTTTTTTGTAGTTGGTAGTAGCTGAGCAAGCACTAGTATAAAAAAAAAACTAGGCATACTTGGGGACGGATCAACGTCATCATACAGGTGCAATGCAACATTTGCACCAGATAATGCTATAATTTAATTAAATAAGCAAACACAGAAATGATAGTCACGTAATAGGTGCAAAAAGGGTTCAAAATGGCTAGCTATCTGTCAGTGGTGTCTCGTCAGGGTAAGCAAGGCAAGCAGTGCTTGCCCAGGCAGCTTCCTGAGAATGCTCTGGCTATAATAAATATTTACTTACAACCTTGTCTCTACTATAAGAAGCTAACTATGAATAGTGCAGATAGGACTATCTTTTACGAATTCCGCTCGGGTTACAACACTGTCAATCGGAAGATAAGAAGAACTCGTACACAACAAAAGCAAGCTGTTTAAAAGCGCTTCCAATAACGCTTCCAGAGGATAGAGTTGCCGCGATAGTATTCGAGAGGAATGAAGGGGTTGGAGGGGTGGCCGGGCGGAAGAAACACGGGAGGGGATTGGCTACGGAACGCTGTGTTAGAAGCTACTATTGCAGTGCTTTTTCACCGAAGTGATCCGAATATAGCCGAACCTAGCAGAACTGCCACTTTAGTGATTTTGTTACCAGTAACTGTGATTTCAGATAGTGTATTACCTGTCAAGTTTTGTAACTTATACATGGATAAACAAAGGCGAAGACTGTTTAAACGGGTACTCGTAAATTAAAAATTTTCTTTTCTATTGATAAGATAGATCTCTGGTGATATTCCAATGCCATTAGTGGTTTCCTGTAAACTTCAGTTGGCAACACTGGTCACCGGCAGTTGATTTTACAAGTTACGAATCCAGTATGTTAGCAAAGTTCCCATGCTGCACTGTAATACTGCCAAGTGAATATTATCGTATTTTATTTAATTTGGTTATTGTGGGTTGAAATTTACCATTATTAGCTGCAATATCTACACTAGGAATTAAAAAATGGTCTTGCGAGACGAAAATCCAAGATACATAAAATTAATGAAACGGAAACGTGGATGCAAGTGTTGTGTGTGTGGATTACATGCTAAACCTCTTTCCAGAAGTGTTTTTACTATTCTACAAAGCTGTGACCTCATCAGAGAAGGTAGGCAAACACTTGAAATTTACGTAAGTCAACATGTTTGTAATCTTATTTTAAATTTCTCTTCATTCGAAATTTTTGTAAATGTAGCAGAATTAATTTCGGCAATGGTGTTTTGTGCTCAGTTCTCATAACCAGATCTGAACTATCCTTGTGAGATCTATTGTTGAAGGTAATTTTTTAGTAGGCTACTTTTACAATAAAACACTTTGGAAACCCAGTTGACAAAAGTAGCCTTAGTAACACTAAAACTAACTTCGAAAATTATTCAGTTTTGCACAGTTAGTATTACTAAGGCTTTATTAGCAACTGGGCTTCCAAAACTTTTCTTTGTAAAAATATAAAAATCGTTCAACAGTGTTGATGGCAGGATATTAAACGAAGGCTTTATGAGAGTGATGTTTCTAATAATGCGGATGATGTAACTTTACAGTCAGTGGCCTCGAACATCGGCCATATCACCAGTCGTGATTTCCCAACGCGCAGGGGCGTCATTTCTGGTTTTTCTTGGGGGGCGGGGGCCATGATCTTTTCGACAGTGACCTCGTTGCATCTTTTTTATTAATTAAGCCTGTATAAATTAGGAACTTTATTAATAAAACTTCAGCTTTGTGTGTTTACGTTAGTATTATGTAAATAATAAATTATAAAAGAAAATTTATACACATATCCTTCTAAATCCAGGGGAGATTTCCCCCGTTCCCTTAAATCACGCCACCGCTAATGCGGCTTTCTGTAGATAGTAACGTGAAAAATGACCCACTCTCTGGCTGGCTCCTTGGTTTTATCTTAAGTTATCAGGTATCCCGACATCCCGTCATATAGCCTTCACGCATTCTGAAAATTGAATCTTTGACGTGATACCGCTTAACAGCTGCCATACAAGCCGTTACGATTTCCGTTACGTCAGTTGTTAAACTGGCTGCCATGCTTGTTGCCAGGGAATATGCTATAGTCGATTTTATTATCTCTCTCTTCCGTTAAAAAATACTCCTAGTTTTAAGTCGCCCCTTCTCTTTCCCTTTTTAAGCTCTAAAATCCTGGTAGTTACAAATATGATTAGCAGCTTGCCTTTCAAATTACATCACGCATCGCCACTGCTATCTGTCCTTAGCAATGCCACAGTGCGAGTCCAATTGTTCTGTTCACACACGTGCAGGTCAAACAAAGTATGGATGTGGGTAATTTCGACTGTAACTACAAGTGCAACAAAAGACCAATTAGCTCGCTCTACACCTGGCCTGCACTGTATTGGTGCAAACAGCAGACAGTTATATTTAACTGCCCTCTTAATATGTCACACAAAACTGCAAAATTATTTTTTAACACAACTTGCACACAAAATATTTCCAGTATTACTCTCATCACTGTATGAACTACTTATCCTAATAAGCCACCAACCAAACCGAATGAACTTTCAGTTGAAATTACTACTGAAAACAATAGTTACAATTTACTAACCACTGCACTTTCCTCAAACAACGTAGTAGCCGTTACAACCACGTACCTTGCGCCGTGATGTACTCTTGTAGCAGGTCTTCCATGTCATCAGATGCAGCCACGTCAAGAGGCAGCTCAGCATCACTGTTCACGGCAACCACATTCGCTCCATTTTCTATCAGGTACCTGCATGCATATACACACCATACAGAGTTTCACTTCCACATACTGCACACACAGTATTACAATTCAGAATACACCACATGCTCACCTCGCGATGCTGACGAAACCACAGTTAGAGGTGGCATGAAGTGGCGTCCAACCATCATTGTCACCCCTATTGACATCTGCCCCATTCTCCACAAGAAACTCCACCATGTCAAGGTTGTTGTCAATACATGCCTTAAACAAAAAAAAGTAATTGTAAGTTTTACAGTAAGATATGTTTACTATTTGTACTATTATTCCTATTTTAACTACAAATACAGTACAGACCAGAATAGTGTACTGTACAATGAAAACATATTTTATATATGTACGCAGAAGTTATTGCATGCAACAACTACAGTACTATGCGAAAGAAAATTTTTCTGATACATGGTTAATACAAATCTACATTACGTATGTACATTTTTAACATATTTTTTACATTACTCTATATATATATATATATATATATATATATATATATATATATATATATATATATATATATATATATATATATATGTACATTTTTTACATCACTTTATCTTGTCGCTCTATCCATCATATTTCAAATTATTGTCAATATTTTGTATGCAGTTATTTTTTATTTAAACTGTTTTATTTTCTCTTTACACATTACACCCATTATTTGACTTGGGATGCCAGAACCCCATGTATTTATTAGTAATATGTGAATGTTTTGTATTACAGTAACTACTACTACTACTACACACAAGCAAAATTTTCTGAACTAGTAGTAGGACACCTAAGAAAAATAAACTAAATCTACACTACGGTAATAAGATCACGAAGAAAATAAAAACATGACACATCATAAGATACTAAATTGTGTACTGCACAAAATAAAATGAAAATATGCAGTGTATACTAATTTAATTATCTAAGAATTCATGCTCTGATTACAGTATATCCTTACTGACATTTACTAGGCCTAGTACCGGCCAGCACAGATGCACGTGGACACCCAGTTTTCTATGAAGCATTTTCATAAAACATTTTAAACATTCTTGCGGGCTTTATAGCACCAGTACAGTTACAAATGTTCGTCTAACCGATCACAAATGCACGGAGTTTTAATGCTGTAAAGCTGCGATGTTGCAACACTGTACTGTGCACAACGGAGCTGTGCTCTTCTCTCCATCTTTCTGCACATACGCACAACAAAATGACGTTGCCTCTTATGGGAGTTTTAACATTGAAGAGGAACACAGGTCAGACTCTGCTCATGCCTGTTGATTGCGGAAACGGTTACTTCTTTCACCTCTTGGTGGTAGCACCTACTGGCGCAGCAAGTGTTACATCAGCACAACAATAAAACACCTCGCTAGACGCCAGCAGTTACGCTTTATCTAATAACAAGCCAAACCAACATTCTGAGCAAAAATGTGACACGGGCCTTGAGCGAACTAGCGAGAAGATGCTGTGGTTTTTAATGTAAAACAAACTTCAATGATACAGAATGCAGCTAATGAATGTGTTTTTACATATTGAATCAAAGATATGAAACATTACTCAATAGCCTTACTAGAAAATACTATTTTTAACATCGGACATTACAAATAATGGAAATATTAATCATTTAACTGCCAAAAATGATAACTTTACAGTTAAATTTAAACCAGGTAGAAAATTATACGTACTTAATGGTTATTTAAGAGCCATACTGAAATTCGCCTGGAAATTAAATACCGGAAAATGAAACAAATTTCCGTGTTAGTAATGAAATTTTAACCCACGTTTTTTATCGTGAAATTTAGTGTGTAAAAACAATTTGAAACTGTTTTAAACCAAAAATTTTCCTTCTTAAATATTTTTCAAGACAATTTATGGACACTCATTGTCTGACTTCACCGGCCGCTACTGACTAGACCTATAAATTTAAGTCATTGTGGTGACAAATGTTAATTTCTTTTGTTTCACAAGAATTATTAGCTCATAAAAGGAGCAGAGTGATCAATTATTTTCATTTACATTGAACATTTATTTTCAGTTTCACTTCTACACACATTGAAAGTGTTATTCCTGTCAGGAATCCTTATGGTGCACTAATTTATAATTTGAGTAATTTTTCCCCAACCAATGTCTTTGACTTTGGTATAAAAAAAACCATCAAAATATGTTCAAAACCAGAAACCTTGTTTATTACCACAGTAAGTTTTGTTGCATCTCTGGGAAAAAATTCCAAGTGCAGTTAGGTACGATGCAAATAAAGATGTACCTCAAGATTCGACTGCCTGGATGTAGCTTCAGGGATCCACTCCAACTCGAGCCTGTGGCCGGTCAACTTGACACAATGCCAGCCAGACAGCAATAAAAAAGTGGAGAAGTGGGATGTGTGCTAATTCATGGTATGTGCATCACACACAATCCGGGCTGGTTATTTAACACTCAATTTCAGATGTCCGGCTAGCATGGCTCCTATTTCTCAAATTTACAAGTCTGTCAGTCGACTTAACTACTGCACCAGGCTGCTAATCCTCCTAGTCTACAAATTTTGTTTCTTGTGTTTTAACTACTAACTTTCAATCAACAAGACACTTCTCTTCTGTCAGATGGTTTGGTGTATTCTTTATATTTTTCTATGATACAAACACAACCTCAATGTTTTTTTTATCAAAGTTTAACTTAAAATTTTATCCCAGTCCCTTCAAATTTGTATGGTGGAAAATTGAATTACAAACGTTTATTGAAAAAAATATTTTAGTCAACTTTATAAATTATTTTAATATATTACAAATAAACAATTATAGTATATGAAGAAAATATTAAGGTGCTCCTCAAATTTACCAATTCCAAACACAAGAGTTGTGAAAATTATACTTTCCCTGATATATTTATGATGTACACTCAAACAAGATATTTTTTCCCAACATACAGCTGCTTTCACACGAGTAGCAGAAGGTATTATAGGGAATCAAAAAAATTAACATAACAGTTATGTAGAGATGTTACACAAATCTAATCATTCCGTACAATAGTTTAGACAGCAGCATGTAACACTACGACGAAAACCTGAAGACTTGATAAGTCTACTACTGAGGGCAATAATAGGCCTACTGTGATAGCCCCTTTCATTTTAATTTCTTCAGTATTGTTTTGATTATTTTAAAGACACAAAATATATCCAAAAATTATAATTCACAAATAAATTCTGCATTTAGCATTCATAAACCACACAATTAAGGAATTTGGGTTTAAGTTCCCAATCTCTAAGGTGGATGAAACTTACATACAAAATCAGCAAAGGGCTTTGGTTCCTGTTGTGTGTCTACCAGACACCAATGAATAGCATTCCTGACAAATAATGACAATTTCAACTGTACATTTTTAAATATATAAAATTTTTGTGCATGTACATTTCTTACTCATGTACAAGTAACTATTGAAACACACATTTAACAGGGAAGAAGAGTTGAATCTAAACACTGCACGTTCCTTATGTTTAAAAAAAATTGGGGGGAAAAACTCAAAACCATGATAACATTTGTTTTAAAGACAGGTTTAAAATATTGTGATTTAAAAATGTTATTTAAAATTTCATTGTAATCAAATTGTAGTGTTTAAAACCAGTTGTGTGTTTAAAACCAGTTGTTTGTAACCCATTTTGTTATAAAAATATAACTGTGGGACTAAAAGACATGTAAGTTGTAATACCAAAGCAAAAACCTCTTTTCTCCCTATGCAATTTTTTTCATGGAGGCAAATTCAAGGAAAATAAAAATCCTTAAATATAATATACAAGTTATCCGGCCATGTATAGCAATTCCTCGATAAATTATTTTGGTAATTTTTTTTGCCAGAAACATTAAAGGTTTTTTTTCACGAAATTATTTTAGGTATCCCATTCTACCTCTCCACCTTGTTTTGCCATTCCCCGACCACTCACAATTTTTTTCCTGACAAACCTTTGAATTTCACGCACAACTCACCAAAGTTTCATTGCAATCTGATAAATGGTGTAGGAATGCAGAGGAGATTAACAAACACTAATTGTATACCTGAAATATGCACACAAGAATACTTATCCAAAAACCATAGTTACAGAATTTGTAGAAATTTGTTTCTCAAACTTACAAAATCAACCAATACAGCAGAAAAGGTCAACACTATATATGACATCAGCATTAAGGTCAAGGGTCCCTATTTATGCTACCTCAGTAAGTTATTTTTTTTTAATCCTGAAAGGGAGCAGATACTGAAAAACCATTACAGAGAACGGTTTGAAATTGTTCGTACTCTGTAGCCTAGTTTCTTTAAAACGTTCAGTTTCTGTAACTTTATCAACTTAATTAAATATTCTTAAAGTCAATCATTACCAAAATTAAACAAACTTATGTTTAGAAAACATTAAGCTACATAGTTCAAACAATTTCAAACATTTCTTTGTAACGGATTTTCGATATCAGCTTCCTTTCAGGATTTAAAAAATTAACTTTTCCAAGATAGCATAAATAGAAACCCGTGGCCTAAGCTCATGACTAACAAGTTGTGCCAACAAAACTGTCAACAAAATTGTATGCCAATTGCACAACGGCATACTTGAGATCATCACACTCTTCCTCTCAGTAATGCCATGTAGAATTATTTTGCAACCAAATATGCATTCCTAATTTTCTTTTTAAATAACCATAAGTGAATTGAAGGGATTTTAAGTCAGCGCTTAACAGCAAAATGTGTGGCGTATAATGTGAGGTGAGTATGGAGCACGCCTGAGTGAAGGGGCACTGTAAAAAGGAAGATCCCTGAGAAATCCTTTGGATGAACCACATCTTCTGGCATTATTCCTACATGAGGAAGTCTGGGTTGAACCTGCCGGGAATCTAATCAGGATCGCATCGGTGTGAGGCCAGCATCCTTGTTGCTGTACCAACTTCTGCACCCATGAACATAAGCAAACAGCATAAAAATTGTGTGATGAAACATATGCAAATGTTATTTTATTGTGACTGCTCCAGAACACCTTGTTCGGAAATTCTTGTACATGCACAGAGAAAATCCTGACTACAGTCTATAAGGCGTTCAAAACATTACAATGGCATCCAGACCTGCCCTTCCAAGATGGCCTGTAATTATTATTCTGTGACGAATTTTAGCCATCCAAAATGACTGGAAATGTCAACTTCAGTAAAATTTGAAATATCTGAGAGCTCTTACCAAATACCTTATATTACAATACCTGACACTCCTATTTTTTAATATGGTGAAGAATGGAAATCATCCACCTAGTGAGAAATGAAACTATTGCACAGAATAAAATGTGTGTACTGTTCTCTGTGGAACTTCCATGTGTATATTTTATGGGTGTCAAAGAAATTTACACTGCGAGAGATATGAAACAAAGTGGTAAAAATTACTAATGACAAGCACTTCTCACTATAACTAGCAAAAAAAGTTTCCAATGAACAGAAAGAATGTACGGTATTGTAATATTAGGTATTTGCTTCTACCTTAAAAAGTATTATATGTTATGCCAGTCAACATTTAAGAGTTCTAAAATGAACCATAGATTTGAATGATACCGTAACATATTGACTTTGATTGCCCCTAAGTAACTGTCAAGTTTTAACTGTAGTAATAATAAACGGACTATAAAGGCGGGTACGGCGCCGCCATAGTGCTAGGCAGGGGCGTATCGGAGCTCGCAGACAGCTGACGCCCCAGCTATATTTACTGGCACTGTGACGTGATAGCGACGTATAACCCTGGCATCTGGCGCCCGCATTCCTCCGACGGACCACCACTCGACCACGACCTGCGGTAAGTCGTGACTGTTACACCAACCCGATTTATTAATCTCTAGGGGTAATCCCCAAAATTAAACAGTGAGAATATATTTCATAATATTCAAGTCGGTCGAACAAAGCGAATGCCAAGAACCAATAGATATAATATGAAGGCCGCGGTCCGACACTCGCTTATTTCACTGGTCAGTCATTTCAGTGATATCAGCTATGGATATAGTTCCATTTCTGCTGACGACCACTAGTGGTTACTGAGGATAATTTCGGCTGACTACTCGTGCGAGGCTGCGACTACAGCGGACTACCGACTCCACTAGAGCATGGGTCGGGAGGACATCGGCGCTAGATTTAAAACACCAACGCCGTAGAATCGTTTATAAACATTCAAATGATGTTTGTGATATATCAAAATATACTTAGTACATAAAAGTATTTCGTGTTAATATTTATTCATTAAAAATCAGCATTACAATTTATTATTTTTTTTTTCAGAATCACATTAATAGATAATTCTGTGAAATAAAATGATCCTCATGAGGTAAGCAATTAATTAAGTTAGGAAGCTGCGAGACTAGTTAAATTTGTTTTCACGTTTGAGTTTTCTTTTATTCACATGGCCATAACTGCCATCGTCCCGAAACACTTAAATCACTGACGACGAAATAATGACTAATTACTACTATGGTTCCGTTACTGCTGGCGAACACAAAGACCATCAGTGACATCAGTGCTCACCAGCAGTAATCTAACGGATCGCGGCAGAAAGCTTTCTTTCACTCAATAATTCATTCATTTCAGAATGGGGATATAGTCGAAAACTATATTATATTACAAAAGGCATACTTAACGTATATAAAAACCCGTTCAAACACTGTTTTTAAATTGTTTTAAAAAATTCTTAAACTGGGAAATTTGTTTGCTAACTTTAGATTTTTTTTAATAATGTTTTGTATTGG
>PNEQ01004338.1:22288-38044 GCA_003012365.1 Medauroidea extradentata
TTTTTTTTTTTTTTTTTTTTTTTTTTGAGGATTATGTACTCCCACGTTAAGTCTCACTAATATAAAATTATGATATTGTTCCCCTCTAGAACAGACACCCTTAAGGGCGCCACCTACCTGAGCATTTAGAGACCCAGAAGAGAGGGACGGAGCTATAAGGGCGACCTTGAAGCGCGTATCAAACGCCGCACCGCCACGAGTCCAGCGCTTGAACTAGAGGTGAACATATTTTTATTGAGCTGTAGTAAAGTTTAGTGCACGTTTTCCGAGTTTGGCATACATCCGGTTAGTATATTTTGAAGTACGGTAGTCTGTAAGCAGGTTTTAGCTATGTTTTAGGGCTTAGAAACAATGCTTTTAATGAGAGCATGGTGTCATAACCTTCCGTCCTTGACCTAAGCGTGATTTCTGTTCATACATTAGCACAATGGGCACATGTGGAATAGTTTCGTTAACACGCAAGTCACAAGAAGCGTGTGCGATAGGCAGCGCCCAAAATAGGCGACAAATCGCACGCAATACCACAGATACCGCTCCAACAAAATAAACTTAGTACATCATATCATAGTAATTAAATAACGTATTGGCGTACTTAAATTCTATTTTCACACAAATTTATTCTAGTAAATTTACTCAGATTTGACTTAACAGTATAAAGTTATTTCAAATATGGCGGATAGTTATTAAATATTTGTGACCGAAATTTAGTATGTTTATAATTTGTTTCCAAGTGCGAATAGAAACTTAGGGTCTTCAGTGCATTCTTAAAACATGATACTAACTAATTTTGTACAAGATTGAAAATAAAGAAAACGTTTGTTATAATACTGTAAACAAGCGAGATATTTTCATGAACGTTTTCATGTGGATAATATAAGAGGATCAGTGACCCCGGTGCGTCGCCAGATCGTAGGGGCGCCAAATTTAGATGCAAAACAAAGGTTTTCATTCTTATAAAATTGAATCGATTTTGTTTACAAATTTTAATAGGGTACTTTGAGTAAACAGATATAAAGGCTATCCAGATACGACCGTATAATAAGCACAGCCCGCAAATCCTGGGCTAAATCGGAAACAAAAATGTTTATGAAGCAAAATGTACTATGTCTTTTTTTTTGCGAATATGGCAACACAACACGGAGAAAGTCTCTTCTTCGCGCTATACGTCCAGGCAGGGCCGCAACTAGGGGGGGGGGGGGCATACGCCCCGGACGCCAAGCTTTGGGGGGCGCCGAAATCGCTTGCACTTATACCCTCGAAAATTTTCGGAAAGAACATAAACATAATTTTAATCTACAAGGGGAAACAACGTGAAGCTTATTATTATAAAACAATTGGGACATTGAGGTTTTAAGTTTCAAAAGTGTCCTTTATACATGAAGAACGTAAGCACAGTACCAGAGAGGCCGAGAGGGGAGTGTAGGAGGCGCACGTCGCGCACTGCTTTGCGCATGGCATCGTGACTCATCGAGGACGTGAGTCATAACATAGCTGTTCCTGAGCTGACATTGTTTGGCGTGGCGTATCGAGTTTTCAGTTTGTATATCTGTGACAGTGGCTACCCTTGGTTGTGTTGTTCGCGAGGGATTTTTATTGCTTTGAAATTTACCACTTAAAATGTCAAAAAAAACTTCGGGAGCAAGTACAGGAAGAAGGCCAAGGAACGAGATAAAGCAGCACATCTGTCATCATCTTTCGTGTCTTCATGGTTGACAGACACCGAATACAACAAAGGTAAATTTACGTAATGTCTTATAATATTTTAATGTCATGTTTGCTGATAATTGTGGAATGAACTTGCGAAATCACCAGACTCCTGTTGCCAGTCACATTTGGTTTTTTGTTTGGGCAATGCAACTTTTCTATAATATAGCACTAAAAAGCCCTTCTGAACTAAATTCGAAGAGTTTGTTTGTCGTACTAGAGGTAACGAACGAAAGGATGATATGTCAAGTTCACTCGATGTCTCGAGTCTCTCCTAATTGCAGCAAGCAATGTTGCCGGGACCCCTTGCACTGCAGACGGCTGCACAACCAACTACACCACGGAGACTTTACTGAAATCATTAAGGGGCCCGCCTCGTTGCCATAAAATCGCTCTGCAGCGTGTTTGAAGGATGCGTTTTACACTAAAACTAATACACGTGTGTTTACGCCGTTTGTCTACGAAAAGAACACGCACTTCAGACGACTACCTCTAAGTACTTTCAAAACACACGTATTAGAAGAGCACGTCAAAATGGGTTAAAACGGGGTGTTCAGGTTGCTATAGCAGACAATATACTAATCGGATACATGTTAAACCACTTAAGGGCAGTGCATTGGACTTCAGTAAAGTGATTTCGTAAATAAAACAATAGGGTCACCACTGAAAGTCACACAGGAAAATAGAATTTTTTTTTTTTTTCGCGAAGCCTGCACGCCTTACCCGTAGAAGAGACGCACCGTTATTGGCCCATACGACGTCGCCCTTAGTACCATACCTCACTCACACAAGCACATGTGCCACGAGGCGGGCCCCTTAATAATATACGAACTTCAATTTGATCACAGTGCGTTTTAAACTTATCTGCCTCGCGACTATCTCTGGTTCGGTGTAGTCGCAGGACTTTGTTACATTCGTTTTGATATTTTACAATAATCTTTCTTCTCTCAGTTTTCATTAGCACAAAGCCAGCGTAAGAGTTATTTGAAAGATAGAATTACAGTGATCAACATATCCTCTAACAGCTTCCATTTTCAATAGAAACTAAAACATTGAAATGTATGTTGTGTGTTCCTGTAATTACAATATGCGTGAATGGGAAAAACAACCTTTTCGCACGGTTATTATACAAAATGTACTGCTCACATTGACAGTTGACACGAAATAACTTAAGGATCCTACAGTGAACTTTGGTATAGGCTGTTCATAATAAACGTAACATTTTTGAGCCCTGTTAAAGATCTACTTACGTACCCATATTATATACTTCCACCTATATGAACCTAACATGAAGAAATCAAAACAATGGGCCGCGTCGCTTTGTTGATGTGCTGATTGCGAAACAATAATTAACAAATAAATACGTCTGAAGACAATAACTTAAAAAATGCAAGAAACCCAAAATTAGCCACTTCGTTGGCATATAATTATTGTGTTACTATTAGATATAGCGTCCATAATTAGAACTATTTAGTATTTTTGTTCAATTCGCAGCCAACATAAGTTATTTCTATGCGTCAAATGTTTATGGCAATTGAAACACAGCTACGACTAGTAATTTTTTTTTTCACAGGTTCTTTCAAAAATGTTACGTTTATTCTGAACGTGCTATAGATACTGTGCAATAGTAAAACAATAGGGTCACTGCTTTAAGTCTCGTAGTTACAGCGCTACAAAGGAAACCCTGCGCGCCAGTTTAGTTCCTTGCGCATAAGGGCGATGGGCATTAGAAGCGCGCGGCTGGTGGCTCTTATTGCTACATCGCGTCAGAGCCTCCAACTCACAATATCTCCAGGCAGGAGGCACCTTTAAGGCCACAGATTGCTATTTATGTTATTTTTATGAGTTTTATTTTTTAAATCCTGAACGAAAGCAGATATCACAAAACCGAATCGTAAAAACTTTGGAAACGGTTTTTAATAAGTAACCTTTTTTTTTTCAGAACAAAAATGTTTATAATTTCCGCTAACTATCGATTTTAATAATATTTAATTGAGACGATAATGAGCCAAAAGTATATATATTGGAAATCAGGCTTCACAGTAAAAATCGTTGCCAAAATTTTTACGACTCGATTTTGCGATATCTGCTCACGTTTAGGATTTAAAAAATAAAACTCTCAAAAACAGCATAAATAGGAACCTGTGGCCTTAAGCTACACATTTTTTCTTGTTTACCAAACTGTAACTTCACCATACCTAAATACCATGACGAAAAAGCTACTGAGTATGAATTCTCCAGGTGGAACTAAAGAAAGTCTTACATCTAGTGGTAGTCCAGGGCAAGATACACAAGACGAGGAAAATGGAGTTGATGAGAAGAACGAAAAAGAGGCTAGATTTAAAGAGATTTGTGGAGTATCCGAAACATCAGTAAACTCTCTAGAACAATCAAAAAGTTCATTGGCATCAAACCATATACAGGATCAGGAGTTTATTCCCGAAATTTCAGCAGGCAATTTGGACACTCAGGAGCTTCAGAAGAGCGAGTTTCACTTTGATTTCGAAGATCCTGGAACATGGCCAACTAACATTTCTGATTCTCAGAGGTGTTTTGTAACAAAAATGAGAGCAGGAAATCAACATAACCCTGATTTAAGCAAAAGTATGCGAGGTGGTCGAAATCTAACAAAAGACTGGTTTTTTAAAGCCCTTCCAATGGATTACAGATAAAGAGGTCATGGTTAGGTTACAGCCAAACAAAAAATGCATTATTCTGTGTTCCATGTAGGTTATTTTTTCAATTTTCGAGGGAGACAAAGTCAACTTCTTCATATTTGGCTAAAGAAGAGGGTTTTACTAACTGGAAAAAACTCAGTGAAAGGATTCCAGATCATGAAAACTCGCAAAGCCACAAGCTTTGCTTTTGTTCTTGGAAAACTCTTGAGTCTTCATTAGGAAAGGGAGTAATAGATAAAGAACTTCAAAACCAGATCATGAAAGAAGAAAACCATTGGATGAAAGTTCTACATTGTATTGTTGATGCAGTACTGTTTCTGGCAAAACAAGGAAGCCCTTTAAGTAGGTCACAAGAACAGTTCGACTTTGGTGATCCCAGGAGAGGCAAATTTCTAAACACAATTGACCTGTTATCTCACTATAATGCAGATTTGCGTGAACACATTGAAAAACATAAGAAAGGGCAATTAAGTTATTTTTCATGGAAATTTCAAAATGAATTCTTGGATATTATAGCAAGGAAAATAAGACAAGATATACTAAATGACGTCATAAATGCGAAGTACTTTGCCTTAATCTTGGACTCCACCCCGGTTATCAGTCACAAAGATCAAATGAGAGAAATCATTCGCTATGTGAAGATGACAGAGCACGGCCCAGAAATTTTGGAAAGCTTCATTGACTTTTTCATCGTCAGTGACAAAACAGGTTTAGAGCTAACTGAAGAAATGTTAAAAAAGTTGGAAACAGATGGCTTGGACATGAGAAATTGTAGAGGACAGTCATATGACAACGGGGCCAATATGGCTGGCATATATAAAGGGGTACAATCGAGAATACTAAAGGAACACAAATTAGCATATTTCGTACCATGTACTGCACATTCTCTGAACTTAGTTGGAGCACATGCTGCTGAAGCATCACCTGCCTAAAGCTCAAACATTTTTTTGGGACAGTTAACTGCCTGTATACATTTTTTTCAGCCTCAACTTCAAGATGGGAAGTTTAAGAAAAACACATACCACTCTCGCTCAAACATCTCAGCAAAACAAGGTGGTCAGCAAGAATGGAAGCGGTCGAGGTTGTATATAAACATTTGGACAAGATTAAGAATGCTTTGGAAGAATTGTCTGTCTGCCCTGTTACATCTTCTGAAACAAAAACTGAGGCTACCTCTTTGCTACGAAATATCAGCAAGTTTGCATTCATTGTCATGACTTGTTTCTGGTATAAAATTCTAAAGAAAATTGATCGTATCAACCAAGTTCTTCAAAGAGATTTTATGACTGTAGATGAGTCAGTCAGACATATTCATGGTCTTTTGCATTATTTGGAATCCAGTAGGGATAATGCACCATCTGATGCTACTGTGGAAGCCAAAAAGATTGCTGAGAACAACAATGTACCTGCTGACTTCAAAGAAAAAAGGAAGAGGAAAACTAAGAAAATGTTCCACAAAGACTGCGGAGATGAAAGTTCCAATTTATCAGAGCAGGAACTGTTTAGAATTTCTTTGTAAGAGATTATTGATGAACTAGTGAACGTCATAAGGACTCGGTTCCAGGCCCTACAAGCAATTAATGACAAGTTCTGTTTTTTAGATGGGAGTAACATTCACAAGATGGACATGAAGGCTTTGAAGACTGCAGCCCAAAAACTGGCTGAAATATACAAAGACGACATCAATGAAGAAGAAATAGCTCAAGAAGTAGAAAGTTTTAAACACCACGCCTTCGCAGTTGATGACAATATGAAAACAGCTCCTGCACTAACTCTCTTGAAGCACATTTACACACAGAGACTTGAAGGATATCCAAACCTGACCACAGCTCTTAAGATTTTTTTAACTCTTCCTGTAACTGTTTCTTCAGGCGAAAGAAGCTTTAGCAAATTGAAGATAGTGAAAAATTATTTAAGAAATAGTATGGGGCAAGATACACTGTCAAATCTGAGCATTATTTCCACAGAATACAAGAGAGCATCGTCTATTTGCTATGACGACATCATCAAAATATTTGCTGCTAAAAGATCTCGCAAGATCAATTTAAATATTTAAATAACTTTTATAACGACAATAAACAGTGCAATAAATAAGTCTAGTGATAAGAAATCACGAAAGTCACAACTGTTCATTAACAAGTTTCTAACTTATGAGACTATTTCTGTGTTTTCGAATATAAATTAATTTGAACTATGATTATTTTTATGGACTATACGGACAGAGCAGGTTTATGCACGGAAGTTACCAACTGTTATGTGCGATTTGATGGCTAAATAATGAGATGTAAAAAGCATTATAAAATATTTATTATAGTTTATGTTCAAATATGTTTTTGTGTTAAAATAAGATGGATTATGTATATTAATTGTAATGACCAGCTTCAAAACTTTGTAATGTCTAAATTGTTTTGTGTTTAACATGTTTTTAAATGAATAGGTAGTAAGTAATGAATGACTTAGAAAAAATCATGTTCAAATGGATTTGTGGTAGAAGTAATTAGAACTTTCCCCAACTTAAATTGATTATTGTGCAGATATTTTCCGAACAGTAACATGTGATTAAAATTTTTGTCTTTGTACATATTTTTATGTGGATAGAGAAGTAATTCTGGTCTGGCCTTACTCAGCTATGGTTAAAGATAAACAAGTCTTAAAATTTCTTCCCTGAGAGTTATCATTTAATCATTTAGATGATATCTTCAGAACTTATTAATTAAATGACAAATGCTTATCACAATAATATTCTGACAAATTCTTTGTCTAAAGCCGTTTACAGTGGTACTTAATATTATACATTAATTTTACCTCGGAGCTCATCATGTGAAGCTTCTTCATCTGTTACTGAACTATTCAAATAACACTGATTTAGAATTTCCAAGACTCCAGGCTTGGTAGAGGTTTTGTGCATTTCACTGAAACAAATATTGTCTTTAAAATATTGATGCTTTACCAATGGTTTAATTTCTGCTTTGGCACGAAAATACTTATATAACACCATTTTACACTTTGAAAAACTAATTTTCCCAGGGGAGGACATCCCCCCCTGGCCCAAACCCGGTTTAATGGGTGGTATGTGTATGTGTAAGGGGGAAGGGAGCGCCAGAATTTGTATCTGCCCCGGGTGACACAGACTCTAGTTGCGGCCCTGCGTCCAGGCATTACGTAGTACGTCGAGTAAACGTAGAATAATGTCTGGACTGCTAACGATTGGAACCTGCGCCACTAATATGATCAGAACAATGGTAGTAAGATACGTTTAGCGTAACAGGGAATTTACTCCGTGCTATGTTGCCAAATTGTGCAAGTAAACTATCATACAAAATTTTTCCACTAACATTTTTGTCTCCAATTTGGCCCAGGATTCGCGTTGTGTGCGTATTATACGGCCGTTTCAGGGTATCCTGAATAACAGTAACTGCATGATAGCCTATATATTGCCTTAAACTGCGAATAATGTACAGGGCTGCCCACAATAAATGAGCGGCTAAATTAGTAGTATCCACAATAAATAAGCGGCTAAAATAGTTAGTGGTGTCCACAATAAATGAGCGGCTAAAATAGTTAGTGGTGTCCACAATAAATGAGCGGCTAAAATAGTTAGAAACTCCGCTTCGGGCATGATCGGCTGCTAAACAAATGTGGTGCCTGTGTAGTCCTACCTAGGCAATATGCAGCGCGCGTAACAATTTCCAATCACGGTGAATTTGGCGCCCGCGAGATACAGTCGCTCTTATACTGGCCGTCCGTTCTGGACATGATTAGGTGTGTCGCGGAAATATTCGTGATTGCCCAGTCGTTTGAATAGGAGAATTACATATATCACTCAGGAAAGTGATAATTAATTCAAGCGGAAGTAGAAATGTATATATTTAATAATAAGACAAGTACTTTTATTATTTTTATTTCTAATTTTTGTTATTTTGATTGCATCTTGAACAGCTAAATGGTTTCGTTAAGGAATCATCCGAGTCTTTGCCTCGAGCGATCTTGGAAAACCATTACAAATCGAGCCCAACTCCATGGCACATTTGGGTGGTGCGTCGACTTGCGGTGCGAGAGGTTCTGGGTTCAAGTCCCGCGCGAGGCATGAGTGTTATTTCGTTTCGATGGAACACAAAAATACATTTAACCGTCTCTATGAACCACGCTGCCAGCGAGACGTAAACTAAAAAAAATAATAATAATAATAAATATATAAAACAAATATATTGAAAACAGATATCAGGATGCCAGACCTGGAATCGAAAGTCCAACGCGTTATCGTTGCGCCCAAATATGTAACAATTACGCGAAAATATAATTCACTGCGCAATACATAGCGAACAATATTAAATTAAACATTGCCAGTTATTTTGTCTTCCCCTGTGCGCTGAGCTCAAGGCTATCGCCGAGTGAATTAGTGCAAAGGAAACACTAACTCGAATTCACTAGGCTCTGGGTTCGATCCCCAGTCCGACCATACTGACACAGAAATATGCCTGCCCCCCCCCCCCGGCCTATGTTCCGAAGAAAATATTTCTCATTAGAAAATACAATATTGGAGCTCATGAAGCTCTCTTAGTGGTCTCCAGCCGAAGTTCACACGTGTTATTAAAATTAAAAAAAAAAAAAAAAAAAAAAGTGAGTTAAGAGGGCGTGGTACATAATCCAACGCTAAAAGCATTAATCTATAACTCTAAGTATCTTGAAGCCAATTTGCGAAAATTAAACAATAGCAATCACAGACAATAGTTTTAGCAAACGTTTTCAACGAAATTGTTTCCAGTGTTACGAACTTCTGAGGCACAATCTCTGACGCCGGAGCCTCGTGTATTTAACTGCGGCGCAAGAGATCACGCGTTACGAATTAGTAATTCTGGATAAATATTTACTCATAAAGTTGGCAAATACCTTTATCTAGTATTGTCATCGAGTGTTTTATCCATATTGGCTTCGAAAAAAGCGTATAAATCAATTGATGTTTTCAGCGTTTATTTATCTACCACGCACTCTTAAGAGCCCTATTATACAGCACGCAGTAGATGCCGTGTCTGAGATACGGAAGCAAGCAGGCGACACTGGTACGTGTCAACAACCTTTATGCCAGGTGCGTGAAAACGGCGTGCAGTGTTTCGGTCGTTGGTTTTTTCCTACGGGACTTTAAGCGGTGAACCTATTTTTTTTTTATCTATGGAAAGTGCATAGTAAAGCCCAGCGCGTGCTTGTTTATTTTCGTTTTACGATTCCGGCTGGTACTTCCACGTGACAGGTCTGGAGAAAACCCCCGTTTTTGGACATTTTGACGAGCCCAGAAAACCATGTTTCTAAGCCCGATATCTAAAAACAAAAATAGAGAGGCAGCACGGGTTTAAAAGCAGATTGAAATATCGAACGCATGTTTGTAATATCCTTTTAAAAAAACTTTCTCCTAACACGCTGCAACAAATGTTCTTGCGCCAACGGCATAGGGATCTTAAGGATTAGTATGCACGTAAATATTGTCACCAAAAGAAACAGGACAACTCTAAACATTCTTTATAAGTTTTTCCTTAGGTAGGCCCTAATATGTAGTCGTTTAGTGTCAATGGATTGTTCAGTTAAAATATTAACTTTCAAATTACGAACGTCAAAAAGGAATCCTTCGCAGCTCTCCAGTAAGACCTCTGTCTGGTCAGAGCTGTCTTGAGTTTCTTGAGGCACGGAAATAAGGCATTGACTTGCGCCACACAGACGAGGATTTCAAGAGCGCAATCGTCTGTCAGACCGATCTTATCTTTCGATGTGCGGTCCTTACGCCGTTTTCCTCCAATTATTTTAAAAACCGCTCTGGCAAAATTGTGTATCTTATGCCTGTACACAGTATCAAATTTTTCAAAGCATTTGGTTAAAAATCTTCGAATTATTTGCAATTGTTTCAAATACATTAAAGACCATAGCCTTGTTAATATCTGATGACTGGCACTGTAAACTTAAGTACGTTTTATTTCTTCCCACTCGCTGCACGCTTTCGAAGAGCATGGCAGCTTAGCTGTATTAAATTTTTTGTAATGATATGGTAGAGCATGTAATTTTTAGGTTCTAAAATAAACATTTCAAAGTACTTTTTGTGAAAAGATTTCGTTGTCATTCTTACATTGGTATGGCACTCTAATTTCCATTTCAACTATAGTCTCGGGTCGATGAAGAGCAATGTGCCACACAATAACTTCCGAATATAGTAAATACCCCAAGAACGACAGGCATTTTTCAACTTTACTATCAGTATTTAAAAATATTTTAATATTATTTTAAAAGTTCAACATACTTACTTGTAATATAAGCGATGGCTATAAATGAGAAAAACTGAAAAAACGTTTTAGCTGAGTGATTTTTTAATTTTAATTAATGTATGTGGCACACCATTTCTCTTCAAGATCAAAATGGTTAAGTCTAAGTAAAGCAAAAAGGGATATCTAAATATTTCAAATGCAGTTGAACACATTGAGAAAAAAAAAATAAAATTAATAGGAAACCGTGTGATTTGACGAAGGTTGACGCAAAGGAAACAGCTCAGATCATTGATAAGACACATTAAGTAACTAACTTTTCATTTATTTTGTTTAAAAACCCTCAACATAAACAATCCAGTGCATTACATTAATATGTATTTTTAGTAGCTTCAGTAAAATAATATGACCGCAAATGGAAAAATCAACCCGAGCGTCGGGAAAAGGGCGACTGTCTGGAAGACAATTTTTTTCGAAGTTTTCATTAGAGTATTTCTAGTTTTGGTGTAGGTATAAGTTCTTGCCGTAATTAACCGGGAACAAAATGGAACCAGCTGAAGCAGCAGTGTAGGCCTACATTACAGCACTGTGCCAAGAACACTATTTATTGATCAAGGTCTGTGCCAGGACGGCAGCACAGCAGAGTTCTCGCCGAGCCAGGTATGCACTGTACACGTGACGTGCCAAGCCACGAGGGGCAGGAAATGAAGCAACCATGACAGAGCAGACAAATCTCGCTGGCTAACGACACGCAGCAAGAAAGCGTCGCAATCGGCTCGTTAGCCGCGACCAAGAGAAACCAGCCAACGTGCGACTGTGACGAGCCTGGGTAGTTCGCTGTTGTTTCGTCAACATGTCACGTCAACTAACCGGCGACATTTCGGTCTACATTACGCTGTTTCTCCGACCGCTTACCTACCACAGTGGTTAACGCTCCTCGTCATGGAGCAATGGGTCACGGATTCGATTCCTGGCAAAGGAGGGGAAATTTAGTTACCTCCCCGGGTTCAAGACTGGGTGTGTGTGTGGTCCATGCCCCCCCCCCCTACATTCCTCCACAACATCAACATTCTACGGAAGCCTGAAGGCAATACCGAACCACTCGCCTAGTCGCGCCAAAGGTATTCCCTCATAGGTCCAAACCATCCCCAGGGCTAAACACTCATCATTGTCACAATATTTCTTGAATATCCCAACTTCACCACAACATTGCGTTCTGCGAAATTTACAAACATAAGTGATGAAATATTAGCGATACTGCAATATCAGAATACTAACAGTTACAACGTGGCTTTCACTATAATAGAAAATTACAGAAATCGCGGTATATTTTTTTTTTGCTCAGCTGATAGTCCTAATCACGGTCGTAGAAGAACAGGTCTGGACATTCGCCTATCTAACAATGTATTTTCCTTGACCCCCTTGTTGTTTGGCTGTAGTTCGTCAAGTTACCGAGAATGTCGTACTTTTTGGCGCTGTTTTCCGGGCGGTCGGACTCAAATTCCACCCACTTTTTTACATTGTCAAATTTATAAAGTAAGTAAAGATTGCTGGAGCCTTTTCTTAAATTTGTGAACAAAGAAAGTATTTCATAAATTGATAAAAAATACGTTTTGATAGATTGTTTATCTTAGCGGAAGGAAGTGGGCGGAGTTTAGTCCGACCGCCGTAACATCAGCGCCAATAAAACACAATATTCTCAGTAACTTGGTGAACTACAACCAAACAACAAGGGGGTCAAATATCCAGGCGAGTGTCCAGACCTGTTCTTCTACGGCCGTGGTCCTGATATAAGAAACACAAACAATATCGACTGAAGAGCTTTTGGTCAGCACTTAACATCTCGGTGGTGAGAGGTAACATGACGTCTGGAGCAGCGCCGGAATAAAGGGGAAGGGGAAAACGGGAGATCCCCGAGAAAACCCGCCGACCATCACGCGGAAATTCGGGGACCGACCCCGCCGGGAATCTAACACGGATCCCATGGGTGGGAGGCGAGTGCTCTAACCACTGCGCCAACCACGACCTCCTCAAGTAATAACGAAAATGAATAATTGCGATCTCAACAAAACCTACTATTGTAAAATAAAATAAAAAAATTGATGCAACATAAGCAACGCACACCAACATGTAAGATTTTCAGCAAGGCCAATACTACTATTACCATGTGCATGGCAACTCGTGTATACGGAATGGGGCATACGATTACTGCATACGAGCAACTGTGTATCAGGTTCTTCGGAAGTACGTTTGTTTCGGAGTACAGGGCAAAAGACAAAGCAGTGTTAATCAGGTCATTACATGAAAATGTATCAGTGACTTATATTATATATACAATTATCAAATAGTAATACCATTATAAATTTTGATATGTTACATACAACTTGCATTCACAAGAGTGATTTGTGCATCAAGCACAACTAAACATAGTCAAACGACGCTGCGTACGTAGAGTCATCTAGCATAAAACACTGAAAAATAACGATAAAAGTAAGATATTTTTTTTTTCCTTTTTCTTTTCATCGCTCGAATACATGCATTAAGGAATCTTTTATAACATGCACCGAAAAATGTATAGCAATGCGTCGAGTCAACTTTAATTAAATACGTATTGTGAACGTTTGTCAAACAAGCATACGTGTGTAAAAGCATTGAGGTAACTTCAAATGTGTATCTTTGAATTCATTAATATTTATTGCATTTATTGTAAATAATTGCATTTATTAACATTTGTTATTATTATTACACATTCTGAGACATTTAAGTTCTAATTTGTTTGTTTTTTTTTTTTTTTTCAAACGTGGCAACCAGAAAAGTATTGACCACCAATTAGTATTCAATTAGCAGCTAAATGTATTTAAAAACTATGGAGTCCGGCATTTACCTCTGGGTAAAATGTGGACGTAAGTGATAACAGGGGCGTCATTTTAGGTTTTTCTTGGGGGGGGGATAAGATTTTATCAATTTAAATGAAATAATTTACAATATTTTAGCTTAAGTATCACCTTTATTACTTATGCATGTGAAAAATTTAAAATTTAATAATAAAACTTTTAGTTTAATGTGTTTAAGTACACAAAAAATTATGCACTTTTCATTTTAAAGTCAGGGGGGAATTTTGCCTCCACCCCTCTTTCCTACCTAAATGACGCCCCTGCACTATTATATATATATATAATATATATATATATATATATATATATATATATATATATATATATATATATATATACATACACGCCTCAAATAAAGAAAAAATATCTGAATAGTTGAAGTGGGTGCCAATGTGCGGCACTTCGTCCGATAGAAGATAAAGAAAAATGCTCAACATGCGTGAATGATGTTATATTTGGTGGTACGCGATGAATTGGACCCTTTTGAAGCCTTTAGTTTTAGGCCGGATTTACACATTGGCCCAAGCGATTGGGCCAATCTTGGAAGGAAGAAATGCCAATGACCAAGAAACGGCCAGTAGCTATTTACACACTGGGCCAATTAATTTTTAACCAGTCATACGGCCAATTTAAATTGCATGAAAATTGAGGATCAACTTTATTCGGAAATTTCTGCAACTACATTCATACTGTATGTAGGCCTATATGTGCAGAATAATGTCCACTGATCCATTTCAACACTTCAAATAACAATATTTCCCTCTCAAACTACAAAAAAATGTAAAATCGCAACACCAATGCATGCACCAATGTGTAAACACCGACCAAGTTAACGTCAATGCATACACCAATCCCTTTGATGGTTGGACCAAAAACCGACAATGAATGGCAAAGCTTCCAACACATGGCCAACATTCCAAGATCGGCCAAGCACCATTTACACACTTGTCGATTCCTTCCAAGGTCGGGTGTTGGGCCAATGTGTAAAGCCGGCTTTACGATCTGCGCGCGGCGCGGCTCCCCTCCCCTTCCCTTATTGCTTAGCCAGGGAAATCGCGCATGCGCAGAAGGAGGTCTTTTGTACCTTGTCTCCCTATACTTTTTTTTTTCCTTTCAGTTAATACATATTTTCCATGCCATTTTTAAAGTAAACAAACCACCTAAAGTAACAATCAATGTATACTGACTGTACAACACTCAAAAGTTAATGTCCAATGTTACAATAATGCAATTCTTTAAACAATTATTCTACACAACGTGGTTTCTAAAGTGCTCACTTCGTCGCGAACCATATATAGCTTAGTAGTGACATTCAAAGACGGTTACACCTCTGTATAGGTACCTAGTTCAGGTACTCCACTAATCTGTACTGGTTATTTTCTTTCGCGCCTTTAGCACTCGAACACACAAAATACGCCCACCAAAACGACCACTTCAAAAAAAATTCACGCCGCGTCTCCCACAAAGATTTAAATGCTATTTCACCTAAACGTATTTTCGTTTTATGTTGTGTCATATAATCGTACGCCATATTCAATATTCGGGAGTTATCCAGCCAGGTGTATGCGGTACAACATTATTGATTTCAGCACCATGTTCAAGGAAGCTACACTGAGAAAAAAATTTTGTTGATGCAAACAAAATTTGTTTGAATGAACCAAATCATTTGTTTGTATAGGGGCAAAGAAATATTTGTTTGCTCGTACCAAATTATTTTGTTCCCTTAATTTGTTTGAGGCAAATAGTTGAATTTTGTTCGCAGTACCAAATATTTAGCTAGCCATAAAAATATTTCGTTGACCATATTAAAAGCACATGCAATATTTTACGAACTAAAAAATTATATTTTATGAAATTGAAATTTTTTAAACATTTTTAGAGCTTAAAAAAAAAAAAAGTATAGCCGTGCCGGGATTTGATCCATTATCCCTTCACTTGCTTCTTTTTGCCCATGACCTAACCAACTGAGCTACGAGTGCTTCCATGACGAGATTGTTATTTGTAAAGGAATAGTTACGTCGTGCACCGCAGGGCCGCAGCACAAAGAACGAGTCATTCAGCAGCGGTGTTTTTCAAGTTTATAGTATTTTCATTTGTGATCAATCGAATTAACCACTTTGAAATTGGTATAGCTAAAATTAAGATACTAGAATTATGCTGATTAACAGTTTAGACGTCCTACTTGTGGCACAAACTTATATTTAGAATGTTGAGGTATACAGTGTTCGCCATCTC
>PNEQ01004338.1:38144-116347 GCA_003012365.1 Medauroidea extradentata
ATTCGACGTCCTGTAGCAACCAAATATACGTTTGGCACAAACAAATTACGTTTAAATGAATAATTTGGTCGAGGGAAATAATTAAATTTGTTTGGAGGACTCCAAGCTTGGTCTTACCAACAAAATATTGTTTAACTGAAGCAAACATCACCCAAACAAATATATTTAGTACAATGAAACAATTCTTTCTCTCAGTGTATACACCGCATCGAAGCCAGTTGTTTTACCACTTAAACAACGCTGATATCATTAACAAATTATTTCGGAGAACGTCCTCACGAGAAAAAATTTGACAAAAATTATGTAAGTCACCAAATACCTACAAGTTACAAAATACCTGTTGAAAATTGTCGTAAGATCTCAAAACCCAGAGGAGAATTCGTAGTGATCGTCAATTCTTATACCCCCGTGCTTTTGAAAATAAATTATTTTATGGCTATTATGTCTAAAGCTATTTTTATGAATAATAATCAACCAAATATTACGAAAATTGTAATACGTTCAACTACCCTTAAAAAAACTAACAAAATGTTGTTAGACGACTATCAAAATAATTGGTTTAAGGGGTATTGATCCCTACCACCTTGGTTTTATCTGTTTTTTTTCTCGATAACTTCTATTCCAGTCGACGTATCAAAATGTTTGTCACGATAGGGCATAGATACAAACTTAATCGTTTTTCTGTAATTGCTGGAACCATAATATATTCATTATTTTGCAACGGGAAACAGCTGAAAAGGAAGAATTGCTTTATTTACAGGGGCGACTACACAGGCCACAAAATTAACAGAAAAAATGTCATATGAATTCCAAAAAGTGAATGAAACAATAAACTATGCCTTATCAGCGTGAAAAAAGCAAAACAATGTGTCTATTTCCTGATTTATAATAAAAACCGAAAACCGATCTGACCGGGATCAATCCCCCTTAAGGGCGCGATCGACCGCAATTTATCATTTTTTTAATTTGAACCATATATATATTTTTCTTATTCTAGACACAAAATGTGACAAAATTTGGCTCTAATGAAATGTCTTTATCTCTCATAGTTTTCGCCAAATTGTTTGTTAAAGTCATACTTTGCATGTTTCCGTTTTAAGGACTACACTAAAACCAACTGATACACCAAACTAAAAAAAAAAAAATCTCAGTGGATAAAGACATTGCAGGCTACAATGTCATGCTAATAAAAATAAAGAATAAATATAACTGAACTTTTTAAATGTTTTCTTTCAGTTTTAGCATTTTTTTGAACTACAAATAATTTTTATTCTTTCTTTTTATGAGCATGACATTGTAGCCTGCAATGTCTTTATCCACTGTGATTTTTTTGAGTTTGGTATATCAGTTGGTTTCAGTGTAGTCGTTAAAACGGGAACATGCAAAATATGACTTAAACAAGCCATTACGCGAAAACTGTGAGAGTTAAAAAAATTTCATATGAGCCAAATTTAGTCACATTTTGTGTCTATAAAGTACGAAAAAAAAAATATCTGGTACAAATAAAAAATATAAAAATTGTGATGTAAATTGCGGTAGCCGCGCCCTTAGGAATGCTTGGTAGATAAATAAACGCTGAAAACATCAATTGATTTCTACGCTTTTTTCTAAGCCAATGTGGACAAAATACTCAATGACAATCCTAGATAATGGCATTTGCCAACTTTATGAGCAAATATTTACCCAGAATTACTAATTCGTTACGCGTGATTTCTTGCGCCGCAGTTAAATGCACGAGGTTCCGGCGTCAGAGATTATGCCTCAGTAGTTCGTAACACTGGAAACAATTTTGTTTAAAACGTTGGCTAAAACTATTGTCTAGGATTCTATTGTTTAATTTTCGCAAATTGGCGTCAAGAAACCTACAGTTATAGATTAATGCTTTTGGCGTTGAATTATGTACAACGCCCTTTTAAACTTTCGAGTTAATAACGTCTAAACTTTTAATTCATCAACATTATGGGATACCTGTGAAAAACTATGGCGAAACAATGCATCAGTATCGAGACACCAACGGTAAGGTAAATAATGAACATCCCAACGAATTCTTTAACTAAAACAGAATTTAAATATGTTTACGATGCAAATTCGTTAGATTCTTCTTACTGAACCTATTTATTTTTTATTCAAATTTTTCGCTCGCCTGTAATTTGGCTACTCCCACTTAAATATTTTCTAAAGACTTAACACTTGAATTAAAAGCAAACCACAAATAAGTTCCCGGAAGTTTCCTTGCATCAAGGCCGCCACACGCCAGCCGGACACCAACTGACATCCGAGCACTTGTGCCACACAAAGGAACGCACCTATTCACACAATCAGTGACGAGTCATGATCACATCCGGGAACAGCGGAAGTAGTTTTGTTCACGTTTTACCGAGCCCGGCCTGATCCAGTTCTAAGACACAGTATTTCAAAGTGTCGAGCAATACTTTACGTTTATCCAATTCTAAGTTCAATTTTTATACAAGGCTTCAAGAAAAGCATATTTAATTAAACCAAATTGTACGGGCTAGTTCATGAGTTTGATCAATATGATTCAATTTAGCAGAGTTGTTTTAAGTCCGCAAATTTGTAAAATGGCATTAAACGTCTCTAAATTAAGGAGTCATATTTTGTAAGGTCTTCAAACATTTCAAATCAAGCTTTATGTTCAGTTAAAAATATGAAATGCAGGACTTTTCTTCTAAATGCCACTTTTTAAATAACAGCCTTGTAGCTTACTGGGTTATTTTACACCACCACTGACGAAAGCAGGCTCTTAGGTTGTTCCACTGATAACTTATTTTTTAGCAAGTGAAAAATGAACAAAAATTTACAAACGTACTATTTTGTATGTAACTGAGCTCGAAAAATAAGTATGAGGCTTGTTTCACGTAGGCAACATTCACGCGAGTTCCGAAAAATGCTAAGGTACTGTATATTTTGATTAAATTTTTTATAATACAAATAATGATCCTGCTTCCCCTCCCTGATATACAAAAAAAAAATCCTTCAATAGCTTCAATGTCTCCGATTTACAAACACTGACCTGACAATTTCGATAGTAATTTTATTTGTTTAATGGTGGATGTGGTGCATTTGTCAGCTTGTTATGGTAGTACAGGTGGCAGTGGCAACTTACTGGCCAAGGTGCTAATAAAGGACAGAGTTGGCACTTCCTTAATTTATGACTACTTTCAGTAAACTGATTTTCCAAAAGAATTTTGTTATGTCCCTACACTACAAATATCCGTCATTAATAGCGTCATGTTGCTCTTATAAAAATGTAATAACGCATGATTTGAACATTTCTTGGGATATGTCCGTGTATATAAAATTATGTTTACGTAGGTAATTTAAATGTACGCATCAAAAAGTGGCATGAGTTTTTTGTAAAATAATTTTGTGGGAAATATTTTGGTTAGGGTATTCGCAACACGGCACTCAACATTTTATTACACACATTATTCGTAATGCAAATCCAATAATACCCACGTAAAAAGAAATCGGTAACTATAAATACATATAATATTGAAAACTCGCCTTCAAATAACACGTTTTAAGGCAATTACAACCTAGAAAAAACAACATTTCATACAACCAACACGTGGTTACTGAAAAATATAATAGAATCGAAACGGCCAGACTCACAAACCGCAAGGAGCAAAATGTATTACCGCATTACATGTTTAAACGGAAACTGCTACCTATAATTTAGTCATATGTGTGCAACTAACACAATCGTGCACATGTATTGAATAAAGACTGCCGAAAAAGTGTTTGCAATCAATTTTGTTGTATTTTTCGAAGCCATCACAATGTTGGTAACAAACAATCGTTAGTGCTCCATAAGGAGATCGTAGGCCCTATCTAGTCTCAGATGGCATTTAAGTTTGTGGCGGTTCTGTTTTCTATATCAGAAACAGTCGTGACCTAGCTAAAAAAATAATATTTCAAACGTCTGACGAAAATGTGCCGTTAGGGATACGTGAACAATTACTGCTTAATATTTAGTTGCCAGAATGTGTACACTGTCTGTAATACCATAAGAAATTATTTCCAATGATAGATACAAACACGTGAATGTACAAACAGCACTAAGCCAAGCCTACCTTCGCAAATTTTGTAAAAGAATAAGACTTCTTTGAAATTGGGCATTTCAAGTTTGGTGGAAAATATTCCATGCGAACTGCATACAGTATGTAAATGTTTGATGAAATTCCTAATATATAAAATGAATAGATTATCAATTATGAAAACGTAAATATAAAATATGAAAGAAAGAACTGCAGAGCCAAGAAAACAGACTATAACTTTTACACATTGCATCAGTAAATATGTAAATGTCGCTTTAAGAAAACCCCTAATTTCAGTAACACTATCTGCAATAACCAAAATTAGTAACATCCCAAGCTTGCAATATCTTATTTTTTTCCACGTGGTGTTTCCCAAATTTAGATAACAGTAGACCTATTTTCAATGTTAACCAAGTAATTAACAAATAAAATATATTCGTCGCACACTAAGGGTGAAAAGATCAATTTTTCTATATACTGGTACCTCAAAACCAAATTCTCTTTAATTTTGCAGTGGTTTCCAAAATATTTATTTTAATGCAAATTAATACATATACCAAAAATTCGTTCTGGCAGTTTTAACACTTATATATCATCGCGTGTATCTGAATTCTTCTGTTGCAATATATCAAACGAATTTTTAGATTTTTCCCCCTGAAATAGCACATATTTTGTTGTCAAAATATGCCAAAACTAAGCATAATAATTTTTTGCTAGCAAACTGTACATTATTTTAAAAAAACGCTCTGGCAGAACTGTGTATCGTATGACTGTACATAGTCTCAAATTATTTCAAAGCATGTGATTAATAATTATTCAAAGCTATTTGCAATTGTTTAAAATAAATGAAAGAACATGGTCTTAAGAGGGCGTGGTAGATAAAGAAACGCTGAAAATATCAATTTATTTCTACGCGTTTTTCGAAGCCAATATGGGTAAAATACTCAATGGCAATCCTAGATAATGGTATTTGCCAACTTTATGAGTAAATATTTATCCAAAATTACTAATTCGTTACACATAATCTCTTGCGCCGCAGTTAAATGCACGAGGTTCCGGCGCCAGAGATTGTGCCTCAGAAATTCGTATCACTGGAAACTATTTTGTTCAAAACGTTGGCTAAAACTATTGTATAGAATTGCTATTGTTTAATTTTCGCAAATTTGCTGCAAGAAACTGACAGTTACAGATTTATATACCACGCCCTCTTAAGGGGCCTCCCTAGATAGGCTGCATTTGGGTTTGTTACGACGTTATAAAATAACTAGACCTTCGCGCTGCTCTTTTGTTAAACGACCAAACTGAACGCTGACATATTGCAGCAGAAGATAGAGAATTAAGCAATTTAGCAAGGGTGGGTGGGTGTAATGATTTTTTCCAACAAAAAAAATTTGGTATAGGACACCGCATGTTATGGGCTGCAATATGGCGCCGTTCAACTTGATAACACATAGAGATAGACCGTCAGCATTGGTCTTGCATCTCTTGGGTAGGAGCGGTAAGGTTGTTACTAACCCACAAATGTAATGCATTATCGCCTCTCCGCGCAAGCCCCTCAGACGGCGTGAAGTGCTTTACTGTCATCCTTTTTCCACATTATTTTATTTATGGGCAGCGTAGTGCAAAGTCTAATGCTTGTTTCTATAGTTGTGTTTCTCGAATATGATGGTTAATTTTCCAGACACGGCAGTCTAGAAAAGCCATTTTTGGCCGTTTTTAGGGGCCTGAAAATAACGTTTGTAGTAAACGTGCCGAATTTTTTAAACTATAGCGACAAAGTTTGAAGTGTGTGTTCTTTTCACAGATATACAGGTATGACGTGCGTTAAATAGATTCGTCAAAAAGCGAATACACGTAACTCGCTGCGAGGCATTTGAAGGGCAGGTAGGGAGGCCCCTAAACTGTTAGTCATACAACTCTCTTCTTTGCAATACATATTGCAATGCTGGAGATCCAAGTCGCAACATGCAATAATTATCAATTTCTATGTGCGAAAAATTCAGCAGTACACGCTCCCACTGTATCTTATCTGACAGTACCCAATTATGTGCGACATTACATTTTGAGAGTATAATACCACAGTAAACCAAGTACATATTCAAATGCTTGGAACAAAATCTTTAAATTCAGACAATCCTGGAACTTCAGTATTGGTATGGTACACATTACATAACTTATTTATTCACGATAATTTTAATACAGAGTATAAAACCTACTTATCATTTAAGGCATGCCAATTGAACATTAAGCATATACAAATATATTGCCACATTTCTATAAAAAACTAGTTTAAGTTTCTTAATTATTATCACTATTAAAATAACCTGCGAATATTAAAATACTATAATGTGGTTTACGATTAACACAATATTAATTTAGAAAAACTATTTTAAGCGTACCATAATTTTAAGGTCACGTTGACTTTCAGTAATTATCGGTGTAACTTTGAAGCGTATACACCAAAATAATTACTGTTACATGACGTACACTATGTCAGTCTTTACAGGCTTCTACGAGCCTTAAGAACTGTGAATCGAACGAAAAATTTAGCGTCTTCCGCACGACCTTGTACTATGTTGCAAATCGCCGTGTAACGAGATGTAATTAGAATCAAGAAGTGCACATGGAATAAAGGAGGTCCGAAGAACCCTGTTGTATACGGTGTAACAGGTTGTCGTCGGAGAAGTGGGCACATTTTGGTGACAGTCTTGGTAAGACAAATGAAAAATATATTTTAATATGTTAACTTCCGCAGACGGTGAAAAAGGTACACTGTGTATTAGACTGCTGTGTTTATATTTTACAATATGAAACCTATCTAAAAATAATGTTTAATATAAAATTATTTTATCTTACCTTTTACGAATTTCCCAACAATGCATTCTGTTTTCGACGCAACAATTATTGTAGACTTGCCCTTGAATAAATGATTTAATATGAAACCACAACGAAGCATCCATTTCCTTGTTTCAACAACCACGAACCACTAAACAAGACCAATACCGTCATTGGAATTGACATTCCACCACCTATTCGGCAGGTGTATTTACTTCAATACTTCAGGTCAAGATTCTTGTAATAAGTCCGCTTTTCGACAGTTTCAAAAATTGGGCTCAGGATGCCGGGTGGAGTATTCGTTATGAGGGAAATGGGGGAGGGTGGATACGCTCGCCGCACCCCAGTGTGCGGGCTCTCCCTGTTGGCGCGCCGCGCCTAAGCGTGAGGGCACCTTTACGTCTCTCCCGGGCGACACGCAGGCTGTCGGGGAGGCGAATATTGGCCGATACCGCCAAGCCGACTCTGAAGAGCACACGCCTAGGCCACGCCCACCGTCAAAGTTTGTCCTAGATATTTGTCAAAATGTCGCAGTCAGCTCGTTTTAACTCCAAACTGTGAGTGTGATTTGGCGTCGTCGCAGCCGGGTATAACTACAGCTCGTGGAAGCCGAGTGACATTTTCCCGTGCATGGAATTGGTGGAGACGGCAGCGACGCTAAGGTGCGGCGCGGGATAGGCACATCGAGGAGCAGCACTGCATACGGCGACAGAACAGATGGAGCATGCTTGGACGATGCATGTTTGTGTGGAGCGGACGAGCAGGTTTGACTGTTGCTGTAAACAGTGAGAGAGTTCTGGAAATAAAGATTTAAGTGAAGAGTACATTATATAATCTGAGGATTGCTTAATGTGAGTGACCGACACTGATTAATTTGTATGAATTTTAAGTGTTAGGAATATTAACAGTAATAATAGTAGTTTTCTATTTACAGAGTTGTGAATTGCGTGCATGTAAGTGTTGTATTATTATTGCAGGTTTTACTAAGGATTATATTAAATTAAGAAATTTAATTTTGATTTAATTTATGAAGTCCTCCATCCCGAGCGAACCTGGTAGCGCTGAGGACAATAACCTTGTAACAATACTAACGTACTGAAGTATAAATGTGCGGGCGAGTGTGGTTGCACGAGGCACATCGTCACACGTGGAGTGACGTAACACGCTGTAGGCGACAGGCGGCACCGTGTCTCACGTCGAGCTTGTTCCATTCAGACGTCTTCCGGTTTACAAATACTGTGCGCCCATTATAAACACGGCGCTGGGAGAACAAAAAAAAAAAAAAAAATACAACGTATATGCCTCGACCGAAGAAGGGGCATGGCCCTCAGTTTCTATTATGTAATTACTTAAAATAGATGCGAATGCTAAATTTAGCGGTGTGAATACTTCCCGACAAGTCGCAGCCAGATAAAGACGTGGAAAAGGTCGTTCGAAGGATGCCGTCTGTCGATTATTTCATCCCAACTAAACCAACTACAAAACCTTACTTTCTCTTAGACGACAAATATGTGCGGGACCGTGCTGATATGAGGTTTCTGCAAATCGGGCGATTCTCTTTTATCTCGTCCCAGTATAGTCTGTCTCATGAAACAATTCCATTTTTGACAGTTATGTTGGCGTCTTTTTTTACAGCTGTTTCAACGGTAAAATCAATGTTCATCTATCACAGGTGATTTCTAAACATACAAAGTAAGCTGACTGGCAACCCGTGCAGTATATCAAAATGGTAAATATTTTCCCGTAGCTCTGTGCACACATGATAATCTTCAGAACTGCCAAAAACTAATAAATGTTACCTAAATAGACTTACGTTGCACAATTGGATGCACAGTCGAGCGCGCTTTTGCACAAACTAAACGAGTCAGAGACAAAAACAGATTTACAAAGAAACTGCTTTAAAAATAAATGCCAACACAGCTGTTCAAAAATTGAATTTTTTCATGAGGCAGACTACATGATTACACCTGCAATAGCAAAACGAACCACTACAAAACCAAAAAAATACAAATATACATATACGTACCGTTTTTCGCTTACGAATACAGTACTTCACTAATGATTTTACAGGCATATCAGAACGGATTTAAATACATGTTTCATTTTAATGAAATCCCAGCACCGCATAAAAAAGCTACAAAAATAAACAATTTTTTCCAAATAACATACAAATATATTGGCCCTCTGCAAACTGCATGACTTCAGGCTTTTAGTTTACTGGAAAACAAAGTCAAGACTGCTCGACTATTTTTATCACCTCCATTGTGTACGACTCCATAAGAAACAATGTACTGAAAGCTATCGTAAAGTCCAGTGTTAAGTCACATGAATTTTTTAATTGTGTCAACCTCTTTAGTATGAACAAATATGTTATGGCGGTCTTTATTCTTCACAGTCAAAATATTTACAGTTTAGTGGTTTCAGATTGTCCTAGATTCATCCAAACGTCTTATTTTCTGGCTCATTCTAAGTTTGTTTTTGAAACTGTGTTTTCAAACAGCCGAAACTTTGCATTTTATTACGAGGAAGTATATTTAAAAACAGGTGGGGAGTGAGGGATTACAATTACACATTTCTTGAGAGTAATCTTTTCCCCCGAAATCATATAAGCTTACATATTGTTATGATAATCATTTTGTAACAATATGTATGGAATTTCAACATCTTCAACATCTAATCAAAAACATCACACAGGAAAAACGTTTGTTCACAAAGTCAGCGGAAACTATTATTTAGGACTGCCGCTTTTATTTATTATCGATCTGGAGAAAACTACTAATTTAAAAAAAAATTTCAGAGTTAGTTACCAATCCCGTTGGTTTCTCCCAATTTAGGGATGTCGTGACTCTCTTTCACTACCTACTACAAAAAAAAAGCGAGTAAAATTATAATTACCAGATTGTATTAAAAGTTTTAAATACCCCCAACTGTAAGTATTTTCTCTTTCGGCAAATGACAACAAAAATAGTATAATCTGTGCCTAGTAGTTTTTGCATAAGGGCGCCTACCTGCGCGTTAGAGCTCAAAGTGACGGAGTTATGAGGGCGACCTCTAAGAGCACATCACATGTCACATCGCCACAACGACACAGGTGCTGATATAGCGAGCAAGATTGCCGCCGACCCATTTTATTACTATAGGACTTAGAAGTAACCATATATCTTTATTGGTGGGAATTCTACAGCAAAATTTAGTTTCACATACATCCAGTTGGTACAGTTAAAAGTATGACAGTTTTAAGAAGACCCTCCAGTGTCTACTTTTTTTTAGCGATATTAATTTTTTACGTCTAAACGAAAGCAGATATCAAAAATCTATCTGACAGTTTTGTTTGAAATCGTCTTCTCCAAGTTGGCTGATTTTTTTTTAAGAAATAAATATTGTGGTTTTGTCTAATTATGTAATCAACGAAATTCTGTTTAATTGAATTTTTACTAGAAATCTTAGTTTCTTGCTTTCGCTTAGTTAGCTATCACAGCAAAAACCATTTTAAATAAACTGCCATACTGAATTTTGATATCTGTTCGCGTTTATGCTTTAAAAAATTAACTATGGCAAAAATAGTAGAAACTTAAAGACCGTTTTTAGCTATGTTGGAAGACTCAGAAACATTGATTTAATTAGCACGGAGTCTCTTAAATTGTTTTAATGATTTTTATGCTTGTATGAGGGTTTTTTATAGGCATACATTGCGACTATATTTCACAGTAACAGAAATTTTCTAGCTTTCATAGTTTTTGTATAGTGGCATGTCAAAGCCAAAATTTGCATAAAACTGTTTTATACAAGAAACGAAAACCAACTGACATTCAGAAATGAAAAAATTCCCACTGAAGAACAGTACCGCGGGATACGTCTTGACATAAATAAAACATCGCACTGAATTTTTTTAATTTTTTTTTATATTGCCGAATTTGAAATTTAAAAAAAAATTCAACACGTGTATTTTTTTTTAGTACAAAAAATTTCAATGCAATGTTTTTTATACATGTCAAGTTGTAGCTCGTAACACTGTTCTTCCGTGGGAATTATTTCGTTTTTTGTATAACACCGTTTTATGCCAATTTCGGCTTTTACTTGCCATTTTACAACAACTATGAAAGCCAGGATAATTTCCATTACTGTGAAAAATAGTCACGCGATATGTCTACAGAACAAGCCATATCTCCTAAAAATATAAAAAAAAAAATTATTGAAATAATACAAATTGTGTGTAAACCCCCCCCCCCCCCTTAACAATGACATTCCGTCCTTGTCGAAAGTGTTTTTTTTCGTACATTAGCACAATGGGCACACGTGCAATAGTTTCGTTAAAAAACGTATTTATTGCAAACACACAGCAAGCCATTTGAAGCGAATGGCGACGTCTTCAGTGAAAGAGTTGTTGGTGCCTTACATCTAAGAGGCAAGGACGTGTGTACACGACCACAGCCAGGGTCACAGGACAGTTGTTATACCTCCCAGCTGCGGGAAGCTACGTACTAGAAGCCAACACTAGTGACCAGCTCCTTGTACTGGATCACTGAAAGCACATCAGGTTGTGAAGGTTGGTCGCAGTACTTCCAGGAACCTACACCAACGACTCCTTTGAGCTCGAGTAATTGACGTCTCGCTCCGCTCCCGGCTGCCCCGCCAACCGGCAGATGGCCTTCCGTACGTCCTGAGGAATCCTTCTCACGTCACGTCAGTTAAGCTACGCCGCACAGTATCAGACGTTTGTTCCGTAAGTCGACACAGGCACGCATATATGATCTATCCTACTAGCCTTTGTGTGTAACGGGAAGTACAGTACCTTCAAGAGACTTTCAGACGTGGCATTCTATGGAGTATAAAATAGCAACACGCTTGGCCTCTTGCTGCGGTTAACTATATGGTACATTTATAATCACATCAGGACGTTTACACAGTAACCAAAATTAACTATCACGTATTTTTCCACAAAAAAAAAAAAAAAAGGACACTTAAAACGAGAACAGGAAACATAACTCGGGCTGGGTATTTGTAGCAACAGATCATTCAGAAATGCATAACAGAAAACTTAATTTAAGGCATAACTTCTTTCTAGCTCTACGTTCATTTTCATGATGTTTGTATTATGACAATATTTATAAAAAAAACATGCATTTTACTGCTTTTAAAAATAAGTTGCCACTGTTCAAAAAAATGTACTTCATAACCCTTATTTTATTGGGCTTTGCGTCCCGCCGACAGCTATTCATCAGATAGTGACACAACTTTACTCAAGGATACGAGATGGTCTTTTTAAGAAACCATCCCATTATTAACCTGGAACGATGTTGGGAAACCACGGGAAACCGAAATCAGGATGGCCGGAGCCGGGGATCGAACCCAGGTCCTCCCGAATGCAGAGTCCAGCGCGTTACCGTTGCGCACCTCGTTTGGTGGTTCGCATCTGTGTGTCAATGCTTTGTTGCTACCCCGGTCGTAAAAGAACAAGTCTGGACACTCACCTATCTACCAATGCATTTTGCTTGACCCCCTTGTTTGGCTGAAGTTCGTAAAGTTACCGAGAATGTGGTATTTTTGGCGCTGTAATCCGGGCGGTCGGACTCACACTTCGCCCACTTTTTTCCATTGTTAACATTATAAAGTAAATAAAGATTGCTGGAGCCATGATTTAAAATTGTGAGCGAAGGAGGTATTTCATAAATTGATGAAAAAAAACGTATTGCTAAATTGTTTATCTTAGTGGGAGGGAAGTGGGCGGAGTTTAGCTCGACCGCCAGGATTACAGCGCCAAAAATGTATAGCATTATCAGTAACTTTGTGAGTGAACTGCGGCCAAACATCAAGGGGGTCAAGTTTCCAGGCGAGTGTCCAGACCTGTTCTACGGCCGTGGTTGCTAGCTACCCTATAGAGTAAGCCGAGTTATACGAGACAGACAACTACCTTGTTCACAATGCAGTAAAATATGTGAACTTGTGTTATACACAATGCAACTATCTTGACAAACTCCAGTTAATTTGGTTGAGATCACATGTGAATTGCATTTTTATTAAAGTTACGCTAAACATGTTATATTTTGGAAATAATCTGTAGTTGGTTCCTTCAAGCGTAAATCGTCCAAATAAGTTTGTTTTCTTGTGCCGTATTGCTACAATATACAATTTATTTTTAATGAGGCAGCAGACCTCTTACGGAAGCTATTGTGGAGTAATGCTCCGGGGAAAAAAACATAAAACGTCATCAAGTATAATACTAATCACATGAACAAAATAACCGACAAGGAAAGATCGAACAGAACACATATCTGATAGAATATTATAAACGGTTGATTTTTTTATAACAAAACCAAAATTCAGTACAGAACTTCCACTTATCGCATAAGCTCGTTTACTCACTATTACACTGAGAAAAAAATTTTGTTGGTGCAAACAAAATTTGTTTGAATCAACCAAATCATTTGTTTATAGAGGGGCAACGAAATATTTGTTTGCTCGTACCAAACTATTTTGTTCCCTTGATTTGTTTGAGGTAAATAGCTGAATTTTGTTAGCAGTACCAAATATATAGTTGGTTATAAAAATATTTCGTTATTCATATTAAATGCGCATACAATATTTTAAGAACTAAAAAAATTATTTTACTAACTTAAAAATTTCAGAAATTTTAAGACTTAAAAAAAAAAGTATAGTCGGGCCGGGATTTGATCCATTATCCTATCACTTTCCCTTTTCCGTTCATGACCTAACCAACTGAGCTACGACTGCTTCTGTGAAATTGAGGTTGTTATTTGTACTGGAAAAGTTGGGCCTAATATTAAATTACGATTGTACTGTTTTATTTTCAAACATGTTTGTTGTCCGTCTACGAAAAGGTAAACGACGTCAAAAAATACTACTAAATGATTGCCGTGCACCGCAGCACAAAGAACGAGACGTGCAGATGCGGTGGTTTACAAGTTTCTGCATTTTCTTTTGTGATCGATCAAATTAACCATTTTGAAATGGTTGTAGCTAAAATTAAGATACTTGAATTACGCTGATTAACAGTTTAGACGTCCTACTTGTCGCACAAGCTTATATTTTGAATGTTGAGGTATACAGTGTTCGCCATCTTGTCGCTCACGCACGCCAGACTGCCATCTTCCGCGAGTCAACCAAATGGATTTAGTTTTGCCAACAAAATCATTTAGTCCATCGAAAAAAAATTGTTGGTTCAAAGCACATCACACATAACTAACAATATTATTTTGTTGACCAGTTGTAACAAAAAAATATTTATTTGACGTCCTATAGTAACCAAATATACGTTTGGCACAAACAAATTGCGTTTAAATGAATAATTTGGTCGAGGGAAATAACTAAATTAGTTTGGAGGACTCCAAGCTTGGTCTTACCAACAAAATATTGTTTGGCTGAAGCAAACATCACCCAAACAAATATATTTAGTATAATGAAACAATTCTTTCTCTCAGTGTAGGGACTGGAAAATTTCGCGGATTAAATGACCTGCAGGCTAGAATCCATTGTACTATGCATACTCACACCCAGACCATTTGTCCACTATATTTGCTACACTGTGGAACAGGAGACAATGAACCGAAATAGACGGGGCTTGAGTATGCATAGTAAAATGGATTCTAGCCTGCATGTCATTGAATTCGCGAAATTTTCCAGTCCCTATCTATAACTGTAGGTTTCTTGAAGCTAATTTGCGGAAATTAAACAATAGCAATCCTAGACAATAGTTTTAGGTAACGTTTCAAACAAAAATTTTTCCAGTGTTACGTACTTCTGAGGCACAATCTCTGACGCCGGAACCTCGTGCATTTAACTGCGGCGCAAGAGATCACGCGTAACTAATTAGTAATTCTGGATAAATAATACATTTATAAAGTTGGCAACAACCATTATCTAGGATTGTCATTGACTTTTTGTATCCATATTGGCTTCGGAAAAAGCGTAGAAATCAATTTATGATTTCAGCATTTATTTATCTATCACGCACTCTTAATACAGCAAAAAAAAAAAAACTTCTAACCCACTACATTACAGTTCCAACAGCCAGATTGGTGAGTTTTTAAAATTGCGTAAATTTCTTTAAACGTAGAAACGGTAGATAAACGTGGACGACACGAAACCGGACCCAAACAAATTGTTAATGTGTTGGGGATATACGAGTTCTCGGGTTTCGCCTGGCTTGTCCCATCACAACGGCAACTACGGACCCCATCCGAGCACGCATTTCAGGTTTTGCTTCAGTGGTTATGCAATCCAGCCCGCCGGTCACGACACGTGAAAATATCGAGGACACATCTTGATTTCCACTATCCACTTGCATTGCAACACCCGTAAAATACGTCGTTACTTTTCCGTGGCCGGTTATCAGCCAATCAAAGCACCACTACTGCGAGCAGCCCGCCCGGATGTGATGCAACGTCGTCTCTTCGAACGCAACGCCAACCAAAAGCTTGAGAAAATACATTTCTTGTACAATTTCGCACCAGAATAAAATATTCCACGAGGCGACGACTGACTCCAGTTGAGAGCCTTGCACGTAAAGGCTATCGGACAAGTTCTGAGCGAGAAAAAGTAAGCCTTAGTGAAAACGCGCGATCCTAGGCCCCGATCAAGATAGTCGTGTTATGACTACACTTAAGGGACCCGCCTCGTTGACATAAAATCACACTGCAGCGTGTGTGAAGAACTGGTTTTACACCGAAACTAATACTCGTGTATTCACGCCGTTTGTCTACGAAAAGAACATACACCTCAGACGACTGCCCGTAAGTACTTTCAAGACAACACACGTATTAGAAATCCCCTTTTAGGGCACGTCAAAATGGGTTAAAACGGGGTTTTCAGGTTGCTATAGCGGAAAATATACTAACCTGATACATGTGATACCACTTAAGGGCAATGCATTGGACTTTAGTAAAGTGATTTCGTAAATAAAATAGGGTCACCACTTAAAGTCCCATAGGAAATTTGTTTTTTCGCGAAGACTACGCGTCTTACGCGTAGAGGCGACGCACCGTTATATGGCCCATATGACGTCGCCCTTAGCACCATACCTCACTCGCACAAACACAAGTGCCACGAGGCAGGCGGGCCCCTTAAACAAATAGAAGAGTACATTATATTACTTCAGCTACGTACATGTTATATATGGCTCTACTTTTATATTTTTCTAATTCTCTCTCGGGAATGTAAGCTAAATTAAAAAAAAATTGTCGATATTTGATCAATTCGTTTGGTTTTATTACAGTTTCACATTTAACAAAGAAATATAAAAATTACAATGGATTAGTATTTTGTACATTTCCTGAAAAAAAAATTGAACGCAGTTAATAATTTCCAAAAAATAACTCAAACGCAATTATTTATTAGATAGTTCCCTCTCGATAAAGGACTTACCTCTGTATTAGTCTGTTGTTCAGACTTCCTTCACGACCGTCAGGTGCACGATTTCAACGTTACTTCTCGTAATAAACTGATCTTATCAATCAATTGTTTAGCACGACTGCATAATTGGCGGGTTTTGATTATCATTCAATGACACTAAAGGGACAAAAAAAATCTTAAAGATTAATAGAGGCACGCGCGTGTAGGGGACACGGTGCACAGCAATATTAAAAGTACAGTATTTTCCCCACTACAAGTATTCCTGAAGGCATATCAACATTTCTGGCATTTCATGCTACACATAGTTACATAATATGGAATAATTAATTACTTAATGTAAAAACGTGAAGTACGCTAATATTTAGAGCAGAAAATGTTAAAATGCATTATGGAATGCTTGTAGCGGGGAAAATTCTGTAAGTTAAAGATGGCCGTGTAGCTACTCTCTTAATACACCGAAAAAAGGGGGTACCGACATCTGAGAATTTGTATCTCCGGTATACACAAAACAATATCGACGCCAACAACAAGAATAAGCCACAAACGCTTCGAATGCAAAATGTCACTAATGTCTGGTTAAACTGCAGCTCTGTTGTGATGTAAAATATTGGTGTCGAGCTGCTTAAAACCGTATTTTCCAAAGGGACATTCTTACAGCATTAACTGACTTCACGATTCCTCGTAAACTCCAACGTCCAATATTTCCCTTCATTCATCTTATTGAATATGCAGATCGAAAAAATCTTCCCCAAGCTAACCATCAATCATGTTCCACACGCAAGTACGCCCTGTGGATGTTCAGGGTACGGGAAGAACCGAAAATATTTTAAAACTGAAGCCAGTCCTACCCAGGAAGTCAGGCTGTTGTCGTACCCAGTAATTATCTAAGGGACATAAAAATAAAAGGTGGCCGTAGTGCGATTGGTTAGCACCTACCGATTCGCTTATAAACACACAAATGTGTCGACGGAGACGGGACAGTGCCTGGTATGCAGGCAACACTACGTACACGCAGTAGTAAACATCGCCAACAACTAAGAGAAGGCCGATTATATGAAAACACAGGAGCAACAAGACGGACAATGTGTGATATTGGTATTAAACTTGGTGAATCGTATGAAACTTAACAGCTAGGTACCAGTGCGAAGCGTGAGTTGCGGCACTTAGCAGTGACCATATTGTAAAAATTGTGTGTAATTTACACAAAAGTCCATGGCAGCACAATCTCCACAGATGTTCGTGTAATATTACACCGCTTATGACAGTATGATTTTGCCGCTATGTTACGGTAAAAATACAATAAAACGTAAGTAAAATAACAATGACAAGATAGGTGCATTTTATCACACAACTTCACAGAAGAAAAAAAATTAACTTACAGTATTCACTACCGTGACTGTGGCAAGCATTCTGCTGACACAAACAATATTTGTTACTTTCAGAACGTTAGTTCTGTTAGATGCGTAATATTTTTACTTTTTCAAAGTTCATAATAACTTCCGACAAAGGGCCTTTTTCACACTAGGGCACTAGTGACCGTCACCGGCGACCGTCACGTGTAACAACTTAGAAAATACAATGTTTATGAATTGGATCTTTCACACTGCAGTGTTTTTGACGGGTCACTGTGACCCGGCTGTGCCCAAGCCCGGTCACCGGTGAATTATGTGGGTCATTGTGTCTGGACCGGTCACTGCTTCAGATACACAGGTTTACATCAGAGCTTGTCAGACTGGAGCACTGGTGACAGTCACTTGTAACGTGTATCAAATGTTGGCAGTGCTCGCAGTGTCTGACACCAGTGTCTCTTGAGAGCCCTATGAGTTCACTGTGTGATGGCCAAAAGTGTCTAGTGTAAAAATGTTCTAACTGCCATTTTTATACTACCACTAATGTTCGACCATGTGAGGATTCGAACCCACGACATTTGAGTTATCAGCCCACGACCGTAAGCAGTATACCTCAGGCGAGATCGATGAATACATCACTTCATGACCTGGGATCCACTCGAAAATAAGATTCTTTTTAATTTTCTTAGTTAATTTGCTGTTTTCAACATAATGACTGGTTATATTTTAGCATACTGTTCTAAGTGAGAAAAAAAACTACAACTGCACTCTTTCTGGCTACACGTATTTTAATGAATTTTTACAACTATACAGTTATTGTCCGATGATCAGTCTATTGTACTTTGGCGTACCAAAAAAAGTTTATGTACCTTTCTATGAAATAAATTATGTATGTAAAATCATGCAAATTTCCTCAACGAGTATAAAGTTGTGAAATCATAAACATATTTAGGAGTTAAGCTGTGCCAAAATCATATAGCATTAAAATTTAATATTTAACGAACAGTTTATATTTTATAGTGGTTTCACTACCGTAGAAATTTATATCCTAATTACATATATGACCTACATGGTAGCTTGCGTTAAAAGTTTTTGTCGTCAAAAGCAAAATTTGCATAACATTACCGCTGCATTACACTTCATCAAAGTAAAAGATGGGACACCAAAAGTAGCACTGAATGCTTCGTTACACAGATGCATTGTTTAGGGAAAATATTTTAGATAAACCTAAATTATAAAGCTATTGTTTACAAACACGATGACTGGCTTTGAACGTTTTGACAACAGTATCAATTCAAACGAGAATAGATTCTAGTAAACAACGCTTAGTACTAAAAATGCAATTTGGAAGTTAGTATAAAATTTGAAGGAAAAAATACATTGTCTTATGTAGGCGAACACTGGAATGGCTCTTTAAAAAGTCATAGTCGATTGCTCTCCCAGTTCCTATCATCGTGTCAAGTTGCGTACCCTCTCTAATGACCTCGCCTCGACGAGACCTTAAGTCCACTTACATTCAAACACATCAAAACGCAAACTTGTTTATTATATTTTGCCACTAAGCATGCATTTCAGAAGCATTCACTTACAATTTTTTTTTTCAAAAGGATTATTTTAGAACACTTGAAAAATATGAAAATATTGCAATGAACAGCAGGTACATCTCAGAGATACGTTTCATTACTTTAAGGCCACACGTTTGTATTTATGCTGTTTGGAGAGTATTATTTTTAATTCTGAAAGGGAGCAGATATCATAAAACCGTTACATAGAAATATTGGGAATTGTTCGTACTACGTAGCCTAATTTTTTTCCAAAGCATAAGTTTCTAAAGTTTTGTCTAGTTATCATTAAATTTTCTTAGAGTCAATAATTAATCAAAATTATATATATATTTTTTTTTTCAAAAACATTAGGCTACATAGTACAAACAATTTACAATGTTTCTATGCAGCGGTTTTTCGATATCAACTCCCTTTCATGATTTAAAAATTAAACCTTTCTAAAATAGAATAAATAGGGACCCGTTGCCTTAAGACCAACCTAACAGCTGCGGTAATCGACTAATGGTAGTGCAGCCAACGAATAATGGTACCATGAGGCGGTCAAGATTAAATAAACCTGTAAATACAAGTCTTGTCACCACACACAAAAAAACAGTCAACGCTTAGGTACTACCGATATGATCCCGGAACTCTCATAAGCTAACAGCACATCTGGGGGGAGGCCTTCCTAGAGGATAGGGTTGCCGTTGGCCGACGTAGCCTATATAATGTATTATCGCCTCTCCGCGCAAGCTACTTAAATGGCGTGCAGTGCTTTGTTATTATCCTTTTTCCTAAGGGACTTTAAGCGACGAACACATTATTTTATTTGCGGCTGCCATAGTTCCAAAGTTTAACGCTTGTTTGTATAGTTGTGTTTTTCGAACCCGGTTGTTATTTTTTCATATACGGCAGTCCGAAAAACTTATTTTTGAAGGGCTCGAAAATGTTTTCAATAAACGTGCTGAATTTTTTAAACTATAGTGGCATAGTTTCAAGTGTGTGCTCATTTCGTATACATATACAAATATAATGCGCGTTTAGTAGTTTCGGCAAAAAAAAAAAAAAGAACAATCGCAACTTGCTGCAACGCATTTCAAGCGCAGGTAAACTGCAGATAACCCTGTTTACGAAGACTTGCATGTCCAACTTCGTTTAACTGGTACATCGCGTGGTTCCGAAGCGATATTAACCTTAACAGTTTTAAAAATAATTACCTAGCGCTTACTAATCGCTCAGTGTTAAGAACAAAATCATTTTCAAAAATTAGTGGGTTGGGATGTACCAACTTTTTTGCCACACTGTCTCAAGTGCCACACTTTAAGCAATAAATAACACTAGCTGAAATATATAATAATTGTTATCTTTCGTTTCACGTAACCAACTACACAATTATACAGTACACCTACAATAAAAATACAAATTACAATTTTTAAGCAAGCCCACGAAGCTCTCAGTGTTAACATAATTGAAATGGGCCTACATCAAATTGGATACATACTTCGCCATGTATTTCTAGTTCAGTAAAATACTATGCTAATTCCGAAAGACAAACATTTGCAAAGAAGTTCAACTACAAGTAGGGCCGCTGACAGTTGTCAGTGTCTTAATTCACTGCACCAACGACCCAGTTGGACATGCACTTACTGACGTCCTTCCTTTAAGTAGCCAGGTCATTCATGCCATCACGTCCATTTTATTTACTGCTGCAATACAAAAAAAAAAACACGACGTGCCCTCGACATTGCAGACGTCAAAAAGACAAGACGACAATTGAAGAAGCATTACTTTCTATTGAGCATGTTTTGCGAGCGACCGTCTTTCTTTCTGCTTCCCACACTCAGGATAGCCAACCCAACATACATATATATGATACAGTTCATATTCTAATTTATTACACAGAACTGGCAAAAGCCTATGCTCGTGGCTGGTTATCGAAGTCACCGTTCAATTAGACAAAGAAACAAACGTAAAAACTAGACTATAAAGACCACAGCAGTTTTGTTCATCGTTGAGAACCATTCTTTAATTCACGGGGTCCAGATTTAACATGGCTTCTGAGCTTATTGTAGCTAGAGCTCAGTCATTAAGAGAACAAAGTATATAAATTTAAGTTGAACACATTAACTGAAGTCACGAAACTTTTTAAATCCAGTAAAAAGAAAACCTAAAAAGTTCTCTGTAGATCAATTTTTGCCGGTGTGATGAATTACTGATTGATGGCGGGTATATTATGTGACACCGAAATCCCGTACATTTAATTGCGGCCTAAAGAACTGGCGTTTTCCCATTAATGTTTAGTATCGAATACCACAACTTTCTTTTTTTTCTTCTAATCCGTGCGGTCTTTCATGGAATCGAATAAATCATGAACATGCGGTGGAGGGGAGGGATGTAAACAAAATTTCCAAGATGTACCATTATTTTATCCAACAACGGTTATCGTAGAGTCGACAAGGATACATGCTATCCCGGTGGGAGTGAAGTCCTGAGGACTAATAATTTGGAAAACTAACATTCAATATTGAGGGTGGAAAATAACCTCAAAAGGTAGAGATTAAAATGTGTAAATGCGCCATCAAATGGCATCAAGAAACTAAAGCGTCATGCAAGAGTGTTTCGGGCTGCCTACCTCTCAGGCATTCATTCATTCCTAACATTCAGTGAAAACTGTCTGGCTTAGAACTTACTCCAAAGGCGACCTTTGTCATTCACTGCTGCATGCCGATTACTTACATTGTCATGCCAAATCGCTATAGCGCATGGTCACAAAGTTCTACGTAATATGGATAACCAGCCCCTATTTAATGTATTGGAGGTGTCTACTTTCTGGAGCATTGTTTCTGTGTATATTTGTAAATACATAATTTACATGTATACGAAATTGCGTTCTATAGTGACATTCGATATTTGCTTGTTATTTTATCGTGCACACTTACGTTTCAAAACTGCATTGAGGCCATCTACAACCATTATAAATCACATCAGGAACAATGTTGTATACATGTTTCCTTAATTATACATTAAGGACTCAGCATACACACACGCGGACGTTCACAAAAATACCGACAAACTCTGGCTGGTGATTCCTTTTCTCGTGGAAAATACGGCAGAAATATGTAAACCACTTTGTATGTAAAAGTAATATTACTAGAATAATATGAATTTGTAAATCACATTTATAAAAAACAATTTCCCCACAAACCGAAAACTGATCGACGTAAACTAACAATACTCGGAATATTACTTCATTTTAACGCACCGGCCTCCGTAGCGTAGATGGTTCGGCGCCGGTCTCGTGCGTATCCCGCCACGCAGGACACACGACAGTGGATATTAACTGTAAAACATCTTGGCCCGTTCTTTATAAGCTCACACACTGTAACTGTGAGGCGTTATGCATGTACTGCGCTGCCTTTGCTTCCGCAGTTTTAGGTCTCGAACGTCCACACTAAGTCGATGCAGGCGACCGCATTAATTGTCACTGCTCAACTCTAAACAGTGCCACTTTAACGAGACTCACGACCAATATTCAGACTTGGGAAACGCGGCGAACGTTGCCGTTGGAATACTCCTGTCTCCTTGTCCAAAAACGCCACGGCTACACATCTCAAGTCATCATCATAAGCGCTCAACAGCTATTTGTATAAGTTCAATAAAACTCACTCCTCTCTCAACTTCACATTTGTAAAGCATAAAGCAAATATCAAGGCTTTATTTTACAAAGGCGGATTTCGAATGTGCTCAATGGCCTATTAATAAAAAAAAAATATTTGGTTTTCAATACACTGACAAATTCTCCTAAGGTAGATAATTGTTTGCTTCGTTTATTTAAAGTATTTCAAGGAACATCTGTTTACGGTCCCTAAGGGAAGCGGAAAATTACGGGTTGCAGTTATTTTTAATTCAAATTTTTCATTGTACTTTGCTCAAATGTGATACCTTCCAGTCATAGTACGTATGAGCAAATTCAGATAAGTATGCTCGAGCGTAAACGCTCCTCTCTGTTCTGTCAATAAAACTTGTCAGTGGATAATTTATATTCGCGGACTTAAGAACTGTCCATCTGCGCCCAAGACAACAGGACCCGATCGACGCCTGGGTTACGAGCCCATGGGTTCAAGCATCGTTGATAGAGACCAAAGAGCTAACAATAGGCAGAATGTACGACACAAAACGAGCTCTAGATAAACGCACAGTGGCCGTGGCAAGATTCGACAAACCACCCGGTCGGCCGGCGGGGCGGCGAGAGCAAGGAAGGCCGTCCCAGCAGGAAGCGTCCAGCAGACGGCCGACTGCCAGGAATAAACCCATGGGCGCCCGCGGCGTCCGTCGACCAGCCAGCGTCAGCCACTGTGCATTCCTGAACCAACCACGCCCACCCGCCATCTGTCCAGCCATCCCCCTCTTCGCAGACTGACTTCCCTCCCTGCCCATCAGCTATTATAGACGCCGCCAGTCACGCGCGCGCTTTATATACCTTGCAATGCCTTCACCAATGTTCAGAAAAAAAAAATTTTTTTTGCCCCCGCGAAACTACTCCACGGGCGATCATTCCGCCAGTGTTCGAGAAAAAAATTTTAGACTAGTACGGAATGTCACTGTTTAAAGGCATGCCATTCAGCACCGGAAAATTCACAACTAAGCTCTGGAGTGTATTCTATTACCTCTAACATCGCTGCACTTACAGCACGCGCCATGTAAGTTGGCGGGTAATATTACTACAGTTTTAAATTCTAATGGCCAATTTACATAGGTCGATTTCATTCCGGTATTTATAGGTTACTAGGTGTTTCTGCAACGGCCTGCTGCTTGAATTACTTGAATGTGCCCTTCACTCAGTAGCTGCCACTCGCCATCTAAGCTGGCGCGCAGTGTAACGTATCTTGTAGGCTATATATGTACAAAATGCGTGTGCGTTAGTATCCACCGTTGTAGGTTTGACATTTTCAAAATTTTAGTTAAAAAAAAAAAAAGAATCGCACATATTTGCGACAATTCGTGGTTACTAGTCACTGTCCCAGACGCAGCAGCCAGGTTTGATCGGGAAAGAAGACTTACTAAATTAAGAACTCTTAATTTGATTCCCTTAAAATTTTACTGTATATTCAATTTTTTAAGCCATAACATTTATTTAAATTGTGTTACCAAATTTTATCTTTGACAAAGCATAGGACATATTCTTGGTAAACTGCTTGACATAAATAATAATGTAATCATTCACTAACTTGTCATGCAGAATATTCGTGAGAGAATTCTTGAAAGTTATCTTATAATCTCTTGCAATGATTCTGTATGACAAATTAATGAAAGATTCAATTATTATGTATGCCAAGCAGTCTATACTAAGAATAGGGCCTACATCCTATGCTTTGTCGAAGAGAAATTGTTGATAATACCTTTATAATAAATGTTATACCTCAAAAACTGAAAATGTATTTAATTTGTCTACACTCTCCCTTAAATTATGATACTTATTTTTAAAAGAAATTAGCAACATATTTGCATTAAATTAACAATCCTATAAATTAATGTTTATATTCAATATTTCTAAACTTTATTTCTCATAAATTGCTGTCTTGTCTTCAAATTACAGTCGATTGGCATCCTAACTGGCTGGTTCTCAAACTCTCGTTCAATCCAGTCACCATCTTTCCTACCAGTCTAACCTTCTCACCTGTTGGTCACAGCACACAAATATACCGTCCATACACTCTCCAGATTTCCCTCCTCATGAAACTCCTCGTTGATACACCGAACTTCTAAAATCCTCCAAAATGCATTATGATGCAGTCGCAGCTGCCAGGCCATGTTACTTCAAGTAAGTGGACCCTCCTACCAGGCACTATGAGCAGTTCTAACACATGTTATGTTTTCCATGCACGAATGCCCTTAATGTCCCGTAGTGAAACTGTAAGAACGGTGGTCGGAAAGCTCGCACGCATATTCAGTGCTTGGCAAGTAGTGTCGACGCTGAATTTGATGCGTGCGTCCAAGTCACCCTCGTAGGTCATTCACTTCTGACCTTTCAACGCACCAACAGCTCCGTGCAGGCTTTACCGGTAATTGGAGCACTTTTGATGTCCTTAATGGCACTAACCACTTGGTAAATGACAATTACTACGGCCTCAGTATTATTAAAAATTCACTGTAACATATTTTTAGAACAATACGCAAGGGGTTATAAATCGCTACGGGGTTCTAAATCTGTAAGGGATTAAAAACAACGGTTTTTAATTTTCTATCAGTTTTAAAAACCGTAGTACGATAAAATGTTTTTACATAAACAAGTATATTTGCCACTAAACTAATAGTACCAGTGTTAAACTTTTTAAAACATCAGCTACAAAACTATATGAAAATTTCAGTAACGGACTGTTTGTTTTTGAAGCAGTGTGGTAAGAAGCGTGGCATACGTTTACAGCTCCAGGCTAGGCTGCTAAAGCAGGAAATGTGGTTCACATGGAAGTGCTAACTCAGTTTCTTTGTATGTCGTTTGTCGTATACTACGTTTGACATACCTAACTTCAGTGAATTTTGACAATTCTGGAAGCACCTATTAGTTACACACTTAAATGTCAGTAAAAACACAAAATATGCCTTCGTTATGATGAGAGAGACAGGCTTTGACAAGCAGGGCCGCCAAGGTGATCCAGATTCGATTCCCGGCAGGGTCAGATCCCGGATTATAGCATTCCGGCACCTCTCCACTATACACTGAGAAAAAAATTTTGTTGGTGCAAACAAAATTTGTTTGAATCAACCAAATCATTTGTTTGTATAGGGACAAAGAAATATTTGTTCAGTTGTACCAAATTATTTTGTTCCCTCGATTTGTTTGAGGCAAATGGCTGAATTTTGTTAGCAGTGCTAAATTTTAGCTGGTCATAAAATATTTCGTTGGACGTATCAAATGCACATTCAATATTTTAAGAACTAAAAAAAATTATATTTTACGAACTTAATATTTTTGAAAATTTAAACCTAAAAAAAAGTATGGTCGCGCCGGGATTTCACTTACCTCTTTCGATATATTACCTAACCAACTGAGCTACGAGTGCTTCTGCGACATCAGTACTGTTATTTGTATAGGAATAGTTAGACCTTATATTAAATTACGATTGTACTGCTTTATTTTCACACATGTTTGTTTCCGTCTGCGAAAAAAGGTAAACGACGTCAAATAATATTACTAAATTATTGCCGTACACCGCAGCACAAAGAACGAGACGTGCAGCTGCGGTGTTTTTCAAGTTCATAGCATTTTCTTTTGTGGTCGATCGAATTAACCACTTTGAAATTGTTATTGCTAAAATTAAGATAGTGGAATTATGCTGATTAACAATTTAGTCGTCCTACTTGTCGCAAAAACATATATTTTGAATGTTAGGGTATACAGTGTTCGCCATTTTAACGCTCACGCACGCCATCCTGCCATCTTTCACAAGTCAACCAAATGGATTTAGTTTCGCCACGGAAAAAAATTGTTGGTTCAATTCACATCACTTATAACTAACAATATTATTTTGTTGACAAGTTGTAACGAGTTGTTTGTTTACACAAAATATTTATTCGACGTCCTATAGAAATCAAATATACGTTTAGCACAAGGTGCGTTTAAATGAATAACTTGGTCGAGGGAAATAATTAAATTTGTTTGGAGGACTCCAAGCTTGGTCTTAACAAAATATTGTTTAACTGAAGCAAACATCACCCAAGCAAATATATTTAGTATAATGAAACAATTCATTCTCTCAGTGTAGGGCTTCATCCCATTGTCATCCTTCGGGACAAGCAGATGCCTACGGGCGAACAGTTACAAGTCTGCATTCCGGAGTGCGATAACCTGGCCCTTGAGTACCCCCATACGATATTATCATCTGCATCGGCGAGTGAATATATTGTGATCAGCGCCTAACAGCGAAGTTTTCAGTGCATGTGAGTGGTGATACTAGACGAGTATAGTGGGCGTCGTACTGAATGGGCGGAGAAAACGAGAGATCCCAGAGACTAACGGCAACGTCCGATACGATTCCCACATGCGGAAATCAGAGTAGAAACTGCCGGGTGTTGAACTCTGATCGACTTGGTACGCGAGCGCTCTACCCGCAACGCCAACCCCGACCCCGAAACACAATGGGGAAGGCATATTGGTAGCAGTGATGAAGGGCGCTGTCAATCTCTATTTTCATCTTAGTACCACAATTAAGTACGATCTACATGCAGACTTGCACTCGCAAGGACTGGACTAAATAGAAGTGTTGAAAGCAAAACAGGTTAAGTACCTCAAAGCAGTAACGTCTCTCAAACTAGGAAGGTCGCCTACCGGGAGTTTTTACCAATTGCCAGAGGGTAAGGAGCAAGATAACAATACAGGCGACGGACGTTGGCACGTATACCAACTGCAACATCGTCACTATACGCAAGCCACTGAATCAGCGTGCAGACTTCCCGTAGGCAAATTCGCCTGAGCATGACTAAGAAGTAACCCAAAATTTTCACTGAACGAGACTTTTCCGTATGCAAATGCACGCCTCTATCGTGGTTTCTTCATTGTCCAGTCACTACGTATTAAGATACGGCAGTCTCATGGTAATCGAATCGTTTTTTGCTACGTCTGAGACCTTCGAACTAGTATAAACAGCATGCATTATTTTTAGTGCAACTCAAGTCATAGCCTGGAATGTGTTTTCTGTATGTGAAATATATAAAGGATGTTCAGAAACAACCTCCTAATAAGTACACTAGGCGAATCCTGGGCTAAATTGAAGACTAAAAGTTTAGTGGGAAAACGTTGTACGATGACATTTTACCTGCACAATGTGGCAACATAGCCCTGTCGTAAGTTCTCTTACTCTCCACATATCTTGCTTATCTTGCTACTACAGTTATGACCTGTATTATCATGGGTGCAGGTTAAACTCCCGAGCAGTCCAAACATCATTCTATTACATTTACTCGACGTAACATACATAAAATAATACTTGGACGTGGAGCGTAAGAGCGGACAATCTCCGAGCAGCGTTGCCACACTGCTTACGTAAAATGTCTTATACAATTTTGCCACTAACATTTCAGTCTCCAATTTAACACAAGATTCGCGTGGTGTGCTCATGCGGTTGTTTGACATCCTGTATATAATATCTAGACCTGTACTTCTATGACCGTGAGGTAGACATATAAAATTAGTACTTTGCTGCAAAACACACTATCGTCCTCGAGGTTGCTACACACACCCCGGCCTTCCCGAGGAACTGCCAAAGAAACTGGCGTGGGCAGCGGGTAACTGACGGTGGGCGGCGCCTTAACAAGGGTCAAGGGTTACAACAGGAGGTCACTCGCGAGACATCATGCAGCCACTTCCATGCGACTTCACTCGCATACAACTCAGAACGTCCTCACCTGTCGCCCAACTGCCAGACTCTTAAAACGTTTTCCAGAATGTTTGAAATCGAGCTTTTTACAAACCTTCGAACACATTCAAAGCATGTTTGCATTGCAAAATACCTCCTACATAAATAGGAAGTTTCCACCCATCGTTCAGTTTGTAAATAGATCAAGAGTTTAACACGGTTACAATGCAAATCTGGTAACATCGGTATACATTTGACTGTTATGCAAAAATATATAAGAAACCTACCATTGATAGATGGGAACAATTATAATACAACTACTTTCATATCACTCCTATACACTGAAGTTGAAAATTTACAAATAGCATTAACTTTATATGTACAAAACAATTATAATTCGTTATATGTAGGAAAATAATATAATTTTAAAAAAATTAGGTACGATACATTTACAAGACACTGTGTGAATCATGCCAATATTAACGGAAATAAATATTTTCAAATGACGTAAAACTAGACATATTTATAATAAACGTAGATGCTAAAACTAACACTGGAAGAGTTATGAGCACGCGTTTTCTCCCAATCGTCGTCACTATAGGTGAAGCACGTTAAGTTAAACCATTTAAAAATTTTGACAAATGGCACAGAAAATTGTACAAATTTTACGCTGCTAGTATTTAAAATAGATTACCTTTAGTTGTTTTATTTCAAATAACTGCACAGGACTGAATGTAATATTTTCAGTGCAATCTTTGCTACAGTTTCATTTATAAAAAGTTGTACTTACTGTGGAGCACTTATACAGAAGGTGATTCACTATCTTCTTGGTGTGACTTTAACACCGTCAGAAAATATTACGAAAACATTGCGCACAGCGCATAAAGACGATATTATTGCACCCGCTACGAATGTCGCTCATTACCTCTTCGAATCGTCGGCTAAATCGCAGACGAAGTTACTGGCAAAATGTTGTACGACATTTTATGTGCGCAATGTGGCAACACTGCATGGAGATAGACCCATATTGCGCTCCACGATCAGGTATTATTTCATGTATGTTAAGTCAAGTGAACATGATACTATGTTGGATTGCTCAGGATTTTAACCTGGACCAATAATACGCACGTCAGAACAATAGTAGTAAGATATCTGAGGAGCGCAAGTATGTACAGTGCTGTATTATAATGCTATGGTTCCTTTTTTTTAAGTTTAATTTATTTGGTAAGATTAGGGTCTTGCAGGCCCTCTTACGTAGAAGATAGACAAATGACGTCATCGTGTTCCTTTTTGCGCCATCCCGTAAAATTATACCCTATAACAAAACTGTTGTCCAGATTCATACTGTCACGCAAATGCACACGTATAATTTACTTTCTATCTTTATTTCTTTTGTTTTATCGATTAGTTTACTTCTCAGTAGGCCTATCCTGGCTCTGTACCACGGCCACATTCAGGGTTGACATTACCTTCCCTAACAATATTCTACTTCCTCTTGGAAGCGAGCCGCCTCTTTCTCCATCCGTGTCACTTACCTTGATGACTTTTTCTTAAAACGAAAAATTTGGCAAGATTTAATTTAAAGTATTTCAATTGGGAAGTAGCTAATTACTTTACCTTTCATTACGTATACTGTATTCGAAAAATTAAAGCTTAACTGTAAAATAATTGTGCTAATTTAAATTTTAACATAAAAATTCTCTCTCAACAAATAATAAACATTAAATAACTCCCAGTACCGACTTCACCCTATAACACGCACCAAATTGTAAAATTATTCGCTATATCCTTCAATTACTAAGCGAAAACGATTGTTAACAAAAGGTGACGCAGCCTCTTAGACTGAGCAGATGCTCGATTGTAAGTTATATTATTACAGAGTATGGTTTTCGATAATGATTCAATTCTTTCCTTCCCTTTGCAACTCATTTTGCTGTTCCGTAGTAATCACGACGAATCAGCTGGTGTATAAACAAGGCATGCCACATGATTGCATATGTGTTCCTTGCGAGAGAGTTTGGATCATTTGTTTTGTTTACAGCAAATCTATAAATAATTTACAGGCTAAACGTAATATTGTCTCAATACTTATTTTCATGTGCGTATTTTAACTGCATCTAACCTACACGTAGATGCGCAGGTTCTAAGCTTCTTTTAGAACGAAGCAAGTTCCAGATTGTCTAATCAATGGTCGATTATGTGTTGATCGACAAAATATGATAATGTATGTCTCCAACTTCCAACGTAAGCAGCATCAATTATTTAACAACCAAGCTGGTTTAAGACTGTTACAACCCAGAAACGTGAAACTGTCAGGGTGGATACCACTTCACGAGTGAAAAGGGGTGAAATGAGTTTACGCCGCCTAATCGTTGACTGGGACTCTCATACAAATACAACTAAGCTATTTCAGGATTTTCAAAAATCATTCCTAAAAGAGAAGAAAAGACGCGACTAAGTATTCGATTAATTCTCGCTATATATGAAAACCATCCAGGTATAGAGTTGCTTTACTGTTCAAATAGATTCTGTGAATTAAATACCCAAATAGTAATTTCTGGATTTTTTAAATTCGGCCTCTACGAAACGAAATATGAAAATAGTTTTAGGATTCGTCGAAACATCACTAACCCGACGGGCTACCGTCGTGATTTTCAGTTCAATTAGATACTTTTATTTCTAACATGCGATTTGGAAATTATTTATATACTTTTATTTCTAACATGCGATTTGGAAATTTTTTATAAGTCCATCCCTTAGGGGGTAAAAATATGTGAAATGTGTTTTTATTACTCTTACATATCCATATCGAACTCGTCAAGATATCTACGTTTATTTTTCCAGAATGATGCAACCCAAAAAGCTACTTTAGGATATTTCCTAATTGCACCCCTAAGGGATATAAACAAAATGTGAAATTTGTGTTGGATTATCGTTACATATCGAACCCGTTGAACTGTAAAATATCGAAATAATTTTTTGCTTACCAGCGATGCTCAACTGAATAACCGAAAAGTAATTTCTAGATTTTTTTTTTTCGATTCGACATCAATCTGGATGAAAAGTATATTTAATTCAATAAATCGGTGACTCAACTTGTCCCTACGGATATTGCGCTGGTTTTCACTTCAATGGGACACCCAAAAAAACGTAAAATTTTATTATTTTTTTTTTCGAAATAAGGCCCCTAAGCTCTAAATAATTTGTATGAATTACAAGGAATTTATTTTTACTTTACAAATATTTATTAAAGTAGAAAGATTTTCCACGTATAATTATTTGTAAAGTTAAAAGGATTTTCTTTGAAAACAAAACAAAAAAAAAATTAGCCAACGAAAACTACGCATTTGTCAAAATTGATACATGATAGCAGCTGGTGTGCATTTTGCTATAATACAGTAATGCTACAAAATTACGAAAGATAAAACATATATGTACATTGAATATATAAAAATAAAAATGAGCCAACATTTTTAAAACAACCTTTGTAGTTTTACAATAAATTACTTCGGCAACTGGGTTTCCACGGATATTCGTAGTTAAAATACCAAAAATTTAGACGTAAAGAGGTTAGAACACGTGACACGTGTCTTGACATCATTGTTAATTAAATCTATAGAACCCGTGGAGCTATAGAGTTGACTTTCGCTTTAGGATGAGAATGTAAATATCCGTTAACAAATTTCAGGATTTTTTTTTATTTGTCCTCTCAGGAGTGTAAAGGAGTGAAATGTGTATTTAAATAGTCGTCGAACCAGCTTAAACCCAACAGGCCATTGGTATGATTTTCTCTTCTATTGGATACTTTTACCAATGTCTTAAGAGGGATTTCGTAATTTTTCAAAATTCGACCGCTAAATTACGAAAAGGCATACAATTTGTTTTCGTTTGGCGCATTACATTGATATAACCAGCTGATATTTCGAGGTGTTTGTTTCAGAACGATGTATACGTCAATACATAAATTGTTATCGAAGCTTTTCCAATGGATAAAATTTAGTTAATTACCAAGGGAAAATCTAGTTTTTGAACCACTAAAAGCAGACGACCCAAAACGCTAGTATAACCACCCACCCAATGGATACGTAATGCGGTGCCACTTTGTGCACGGGGCTGTAATATGTTTACTAATTTTTTTAAGAATCTGACGACATTGCCTAGCTAGTATGCTAAAAGTATTTCACGAGGGCAGAGTCGCGGACGAACAGCTAGTATTTCATAATTTTTAATCCGATATGAAATAACAGCTTCAAAATCAGCATGCAAATGTTGGAAAACTGCTGCGAGGCAGGTGTTGGGAAACCCGCAGAAATTCTGTAAGCGGTCGCTCGTGGTGCCTTTAACGCCTTTCCCGTATATAAACAAGTAAAAGAGGAGGAAAACACTGACACAGGGGAAAATAATAAGAGATACGAGAGTAGGGATACATGCCCTGGTCGGGGTTACATAACAGACGAGTGAACTCCGATGGCCATTTCACATATTCAAATTTTACTTTAATTTGCCTACAAGTTTATTTCATTCAATTTCTGAATACCATGTGACGCCACGTTGACCTATTTTTTAACGACTTTGGTTTCGAAAATGTTCCATATTATCTAATACCGTTTTTCAAACAAAGAAATAGTTTTTAAAACAATTAACATATAAACATATTAACAGAGTTACGTAAGGGAATTGAACGTAAATTGAGGATAAATACGATCAGCAATTCCTAAAAAAAAAATGTTTTTGGTTAAATAAATTAAATAGCTACATTCGCCTACAAACCTTACGTGATACTTTCAAATAGTCCTTTTAATTTGAACTGATAAGATATTCAATAAATTAATTTCAGTGACTATTTGGTTGTGTGAAAGGGCTTTAAGAGCGACAATGACACACACACTTTCAATGGCCATATCGTCACTACGTGCTAAGCGCTGAACTAGCGTGCAAGACTCCCGCCGATCCATTTTTACTGTGGGACTTCAAGCTGTGACCACATTATTTTATTGGTGGAAAGTCTGTAGCAAAGTTCAATACAAGATTCTATCCGAGTTCCGCATACATCCGGTTAGTACATTTTAAATTACGACGGTCTGAAAAGGCAGTTTTTAACTTTATTAGAGGGCTTCAAAACAGTTTGTAATTAGCATGGAGACAATATATCCTCGTCCGAAGTAATTTCTTTTCGTACATTGGCGCACATGGAACAGCTTCGATTTAAAAAATAATAATAAAGTATTTCCGTACATTTACAACGCATTTGAAGCGCGTGGTGGCGCCCTCAAGAGGCGAGCATTTAAGTTTTATTGGTGAAAAAAAAAAAAACAAGTCCAATGAACTGCTACGTTTCTTGAAGAGGAAATACAGAAATAAAAATAAACACCGCTAGAAAACAGGTACTGCCAACTTTTGACAAAATATTTTGACCAAATGACTGTCATAACGACGTGGTGAGCGAAGTGTTGCACACCTAATTCCGACGCAAGAGCTTAAGTCCAAGGAAAGGCGTAAATCAAGCAAAATGTTTGCTCATACATTTCCTGAAAACAAAAATAGACCTTTCTTAGATTCCTATGCAAATCGAAGTCCTACGGAGAGAAAGAAGACAGGTATAGATGGAGAAATAACGAAAAACAAAAAGCCATGAGAGCACGCTTACGACAACTGGTTCACAACTTATTGAGCACATCTGAAGTCAACATCCGACAATCAACCTTGTCATTATTTAAGTAAAAGTGTTTACGTGTGGCTGCGAAAGTCTATATATGGTAGCGTGCACAAAGTACGATCGAAATATCTCAACTGTAGTACACAGACAACGACCCTGAAGTGTCATTGATGCTCGCCGGTTGGAGTGGGTGCACGTAACCAAGATTTGATGAACGCCTGTAATGCTATTCACCTTAAATACAAAAAAAAGGGGGGGGGCAGAAAAACATTATAATTTTATATCAGTTTTTATATCAGTTTTGTTAAATGTACGTCCACAGCAAACTGTTTACGTGTTATTTTATTTATAATACATACACTATTCGTTTAGTGCTTCCTTCTCCGATATTTTTAACATATTGTATTCAGTTTTACCTCGCCCATGTTTTAGTGCACTCAGTTTTAAGTCGTCGATGTTGTGGTTATGTGTACTGTTTACATTTTTTTCGCCCCAAATATCTACTTTCGTCAGCTAGCCGCCACTTAACCCTGCTCTCGAGCGAGTCAGCAGCTGATCGAGAGGCTGTCGGGTGAACATTGGAACACAGTTAAATTCCACTCGGATTAAGTTTCCAAATTATGGCTGACCTTCCCCCACCCTCGTGAGCTTTCGAAAAATCCTGTGCAGGAGAGAACGTAAGATCCCAAGAGGCAGAGTGAAACAACGGGGCTTCAATAGGGGCGGGTACTTGAAGGCAGGACCAGAAAGTTTTTGCAGGGGAGGGGGGAGGGAGGTGTAGAGGTATTTTTAAACGAGCGGCGCGGCGCCTGGAACTGGATGCTAAAATTATAGTGTGGAGCAGCCCAGCAGACGTTACGGCCTCCAGGCGGGCTTAAGCCCTCCCCCCCCCCATTTTTTTTAACCCTTTTCTGTTTAAACCCGTCAGACGCACAATCCTGTCGCCATCAAACCCCCCGCGGACAGCATCGCGCCGTAGGGTTGGTTCACAATTAAAAACATAAGCACACAACATATTACCTATCAGTATAAACTTTTTACAAGTACAAACCTAACGCAAAATTAATTTACAATTTAATTTTTACTGTAATGTTTAGCCAATTACATGTTTTCAGTGAATCTAAAGCATTCATTGCTATATGGAATACAGTCGAAGTGAAAACGTAATTGGTGATTATAGGAAATCAAAGCCCCAATATACCTATAGGTGATTCGGAATAAAGTGAGCACTCAAAAAAGCCCTGATTAATTTCTATTTTCTGCCAGTTTGTATCTTTCCGCTACATGTAAACATCAACATTGCCACGTGCTTTTATTTACATAGTCTTGTACAATGTTTACATTTACGTTACAGTGCTCCGATAAATTTTATCTACAATATGTACTCATTAAATGCACGGGTGTTAAATATGTGCTATACTCAGTAATAATCTTAGTTATAAATACCTGCGAGTAAACGTCTTATAACACTGGTTTCTCTGTGTCTACTCTAACGGCGATATTACCGTTACGAATCTCGTAAATGCATGCACAGTATATTCTAACGTTTAAATCAAAACCGCCACTAAAAAAACACACGACACACGCAACTCAAGAATTCAAGCATACTGTAACTGTAATGAACGACGACGCACGTAAAGTGAAACAATAAATAACGTATTTTCTTAATGTGTGAAACATGGGGAAAATGCTGTTTCTATTTCCATATACTCAGGCTGGCGATCATAAAACATAACAACTTACATTACCAATGACTTCACATAATTTATCAATGATATTCATGAACAGTCACTTCTAATACTTTTAGATGTGTTTATCAAAAACCAATATTCATTACATAACGGACAAACAAACTGAATGACGCAATTCGCTTCCAAGCGGCGAAAACCTAACTCTGATGCCATCTGTCGGTGAAATTTTAAACTACATCTGTGGCGCGAAGAGTTAGCGGCGTCTGCCAACGACAATCAACTCGGTTGCGTCGTTTTGTGCTGCCGCTAATTAAGTAAAATTGTAGTCAGTAGGTATGTCAGTAAGAACTTAAATAAATATTTTAAAGTATATTAAATACAGAGAGGTCGTTTGCAATTGATGATGTTTCACTAATGCTGTATTCAAATAAGAAAATACACGGAACTACAGGCAGTTATTCGCTACCAACCATACAAACAATAATGTAACTGTTGTTAATGTTGGCTTATATGCAGTAACGGCTAGTGATTTTTTTTCAAAGGTTAAATCTTTAGTGCTCACTTTATTCCGAATGGCCTATACTGATTCAAGTAACACAATATCGACACAGTTTTAACACTACAATTTCTTGTCCTAGTTTTGTTTCATTTCCATGTAATTTGGAAGTTAAACCAATGTGGCGAACATTCAGTAAATCCTTTGTACGGATTGGTTGCTGTCCTATTCGTCAGCACAATATATAAAACATTATGATTTCCTATGCCAGCATCTCTATGCACACGACCTATTTTGAGCAGTTGTGAATTGCTAGATTCGAATACATATAAATCAGTTCTTGTGCGAACGACCTACGTTCTATAATTACTGTTATTTTATCAATGGTAAACCCACTTTAACTCCGCAGTTCTCAAACAAAATTGCAAAAAAAAATTCCCTGTCCCATCCTTGTATTCACATAGATGCCTTTACAAAAACTCGCGAGGGTAGAGTTGGAAGAACAAAATGTCAGCTGTGTGCGTACAAACAGCTGCCAGAGTATTTACTTACTAGACACGAGAGCGGTTTCTAGATCAAGTCCAACTTGCCCTGCTCTTTAGCAGAGTAAGCTGCTGTCAGCAGTAGAAAGTCGCAATTTAACGTGGAAAAAAAAACAGGTAACAACAACACGCATAACTAAAACAACAAAAGTGAAAGTGGATGCAATGCGTTAAAAAATATCGAAGAAACGCGCACGAAACAAATATTATAAGAAAAAATAACATGAAAAATGGAGTACTGACATAGAATTTAGTCTTAACGTTTAACATGTACGAAATATGTATAGTTTTGTGTAAGGCACTATAAGAGGAGAGCCCTATTTGTATGTCGTACGTACCTAAATTGCAACGCGTGTTGCATACCTGGCAGGTAATTAAGGGCATCGTTATGTTATATCCTCGCCTTTTTTTTTTTTTTCGAAAACTATTTACCCAAGAATGTTACATCAAGTTAATGTGTTTTATTCATTTGTTAGATTATGACGTAATTTCAAGCAATAAATATACCCTAGAGATATACATATTGGTAGGATATTTTCAACAAACCGCCCTTTTTTCTTAATGTATGGTATGATAGCAGTCCATAAAACTATATTTTTCTTAGAGAAACACAAATTATTAACCTATCTTCTCCAACTTCAGCAGATATAATAATAATATACAGTTTAAACTATTGTAAATATCGCGTTTCAAAGGTCTACGCATCCCTGACTAGTTACTGTGCGACATAGATCGTACAATATTTAATATCCCATTATGGATATAGAATCATGTCACTGCGTTTATACCTCTATCCCAGGACACCCCCAACCCATTTCTTTCCACCTACCGGTATAAAAAATAATACAGACTCCTGGTCCTTACTCGGGCTTAATAAGGCCACCCTAGGATTATTCTACATTCCAACCTTTCTTGAACTTTCTCAATGTGAGGGTTTCCCTTAATTAAAAATGCCCCTATGTAGACTAATCTAGCAGTGCCCACTGTATCCCTTGGCATGTGCATTAGACAAGTATCGTACTTCAAGGCGGTGAAAATAAACTGCCCCACGACTCTTGTCTAAAATGGTCGTAAAAAAGCAGTCAACTTAATCACATTGTGAGAAACAGTCCCTCCGTATCCGCCGCAAGCATAAACACGCGCGAAACTTCACAAAAATTAAATTCAGTTAAATTGTTAAGCCATAGGATGGTTAATGATACATTATTACTATTGCTAATCTCAATCAAGGCTTTCAGATTATGACAATCCTAATTAAAGTAGCTCCCTCTGAACAGATGCACCACGTAAACTGAAGTGTCAAATATGCCATTCAATGGCGAGGCGTGAAGCGTTCTATGTCGAGCGGTACTTAACAATGACTGAATTGTCTGTGGAACACTACTGCAGCTAGCAACGTGTAATGCCGCATCTACACGTCGTACAATGTACCTGAACAAGAATGCGTGAATGTACAATCTTACAATCTTCACACGGAGAACGTTTTGGCATTCGTGGCAAGTGCCGATCCGTTTCGAGTCTTTTTTTTTGTGCCCGCATCAACTAACGCGCGGCCCGAACACGAATGTCACCCTGTTCACTTTCGCCGAAGGTAGTTTATTGTTGGCGGTTATATTGACTGGCCACGATAGGCTATTATAAACATTCAGTTCCATCACTTTCTTTTGGTTTTGGTAATACGGTAAAGTAGCAAGGCTGCAAAGTTCCTCAGTCTGTACATGAGCCTGACGGCGGGAACAGATCTCAGTTCCCGAAACGCGTCTATTGTCGAAGGAAGGCTGCTACTAACTTTTCGTCTGCTTGCTTTGCGTCGTCTGTGTTCACAGACATTCGTGTCTCTTGTCATCTTTGTTGTCCTCGTCCATTTATGTCGCTACTCTTCTCATGCATCGATAGTTTTTTTTCTACATACGAATATATTTCATCCCGGAATGAATTTGTGCTGTTATTTTTCTATTTTTATTTGCATTCGTGTCGTACTTCGGGATACGACTATATCCTTTCCGCAATTATCTGTATGCTAAATAGGTATTTACATCAGCTAATACTGGCTTTCCTGTATTTGTTTATATTTTTCTCGTACAAGGTTTTCTGCAACACGGCAACATTCGCTTGCAGTGGTTATTTGCCTAAAGAAACGGTTTAGTTTTTAACAGCAAGAATAGTTCAAATATCACTTTTATTGTAACGCATATATTACAGTATGCACATTACAGTTATTCTACCCAGATGGATGTCAACCATCCATCATGGTCTTTTTCGCTGTGTTTTTATTTTATGCAGTCATGTGTTAGAAAATAACTAATGTGGCTTAAATAATAATAATATACCGCCACCGCAGCTACTTTTGTGCAAACCATTGCAATAATGGCTGCCTTGAAATCTTAGACGAGCCTTGCGTTACCTTTAGCGGAAGAACTTGGTAGTGTGTTGACGCCTAGTAGACGCACGTGTAGCACCACACGTGCACGTATTACTGGAGAATTACAATAGTTCCTCCCCTCGTATGTCGCCCCCACACAACCGCCGAGTTACTTGCCGAATGGACGAAACGACGCGTCTATAAATCGCCTATTATTTCGATGAACTGTCTGCGAACATAAAAAAGCATGTACATTGAAGTTTATAAAGAAGTACTGGAACGGTATTCCGTAAACATTCCCTGTAAAAGAGGCACAAGGCGCATTAATATAAAAAGTCTAAATGCGAGTAAATTACTTATGCCCTTCCCCAAAAATTTTAATTAAAACGTAATTTGATAATTTTACTGGTCATTAGTGGCAATGCTATCGTTTGAATTCATCGATTTACTTATTTACCAACCGGTTACTACCCAACTTTTCGGCAGTAAACTGTCCGTTACCCGATGAACCCAAGAAACTAACAAATGCTGTAAAACAAGCATAACGCACGCCCTATGCTCCTTACACACGATTAACCTCCTCCTTATTCGAGACTATGCAAAGTTCAAATGGACGGGTTTTATATAAAAAGAACAAAGCGACATATCCTTTAAATGGAGAAAACAGCTCGCAAAATTAAGTTGGTTGTGTGGTGGATTGTTCAGTGCATTGCAGAAGATAGCACAGGACACATGGCGCTTGGTTCTGTTTTTGTAAGCAACATTAAAAGGTTTGTTATGTACTTGGTGTACATAACTCAATCAATCAAAAATTGTCGCTTGGTTCCTTTCATATAAAATTCCGTTCAAATACAAGTCTTCTTGTTCGTGGTACTCGCAAAACTACAACACCAGCAGCAACATAAACGACTTCAGTAACTGCTCTACTAGCAGTCAGGTTTACATCTGCAAACATCTGCAACCTAAAATGTATCCGTACCAGATGTTTACAAACACAAGGTACACCTGACTGTCAACGCTTCTCCAGAATGTAAACTCTGCGAGTTAATGGCATCCTGTAAGATATATAAATGCACGACCTACTAACGTACTTAAATTCAATATAAAATTGGCAGTATCCCAAGCTTAGAAACAACTTTTCTGGTACCATAAAGTTTAAAAATCAGCCAAAGTTTTGAAAGTCATTAAAATTAAATAACGTATAATAATATTTTCAGAAAAATTTTCCTATGCAAATGTAACAATTAAAATAAATTATTTAAAAAATTGCTGCCCCTTTCATAGCAAAACCAAAATTAACTTTTAAATACAAAATCGGCAGATATTTGTCTTCTTGTAACTTTAGATGCAACCAATAGTAATAACCATACCATGGCCCTTTTTCAGTCAAAATATTTATGAGAAAGCAAGAAGTTTTTCTCACATTATTAATACAAAAATATTAAGTCATTCATGCGAATTTAACCATATTAAAAATAAATATGCGCTTTACTATAAGTTACATGAAAAAATAAGACGAGACTTTGTATTGGTTTAACGAAAAATGTTTGTATCGTGCAGGATTAGTAGGTAATTGTAAACCAGATACTATTTTATATTATGAATAGTTTTTAAATTGCGTGACAACTTTTCAAGTGGTTCCTTCAATGTTTTTCGAATCAAATTTCTTGAATCGATGTGTTATTTAATAAATTGGGGCACCAGTCGCAATACTGGACAATTTTATTTTTCTATATTTTTTTTTTTAATTCCGAGAAGAAAATGGAAACGTACAACCATAGCATGAACTCCCTTTACTTTGTGCTAAATTACAAACATATAATTTTAACTTTTAACGCATATTACGTCCTTAATTTGCTGGATTGATTGCGGCCTAAATATACATACGTTAAAAGTTCAACTGCGATACTTATACTGTAGCGCGAAGTAAATTATCAGAGTTGAAAAATGTACATATAACACACACACAAATATATATATATATATATATATATATATATATATATATATATATATATATATATATATATATATATATTCCAATATGGCTACCGATGACCCACCTTCAGCCTGATGAAGCCAAAATCACTGTGTGCGTACATTTAAAACTGCGATCTTTGAACGATTCTTGTAGCGGGTTCGTATTATGAACATAAATAATTTTTGGACACACGCTATTGCGGGCGAACGTTGCCGTAATGCAGAAAAACCCACAAAACAAAGGAAGTAAAGCCAGCAATCTGTAGTCAACAGACATAAAACATACAGATAATTCCTGAATGGTATGTGGTAATATCCCAGAAGACGGCACAAGAACAGATACAGGCTGAACTGCGTAAGTGCACTAGCTGCGACTGCGACAAAAAATATAAAGGGAAGACGGCATTGTTACAGGAACGGCTACAACAACCGGGAAAAAGATTGACAACATCGGAAGTCTTGGAGGGAATGAGAAAAATACTGCAAGAATTGCAGACAGAAAAATGAAGCTTTTAACTTGCAGTCTGCTCTGTGAGAAAAATGAGTATCTGGCAAAACGGATAAAATGAATTTCCGAGCCACAGATTGTTTATAAAAAAAAAACTCCCATTTTATGTACGGACAAATTATCTACAGCAGTAGGTAGCATGCGCTAGTTCGAACTGCTGGAGTAAATTATAGTTCCAGACGCAAACTGGACTAGATCCTGCAAATATACACTGAGAAAAATAATGAGACTCCTAACATAACCAAAGACAGGACACAATTACAATTGCTGAAAACTGAAGGGGGAAAATGCAGTTACTCTCACAACGAAATCAACTTCAAAAATTTCGCCAAGCGACATACTGCAGGTTGTATCGTATTTGCCAAGAACTAACTGTCCTTTACGAAACACACTATCTCGCTGCTGAAGAACATAAACCACCCACATCTTTGACTGCCTATAGCTATCAGACAGTAGCAAGAAAACCCCCAACACATTACAATCTCTGAAAACGAGGGGGAAAATAATTACAGTAACAAGTCAGACTGCATATTTGAATGTGAAAAGATTGCAAAGACGAATCCGCGCAACATCACAAAGCTGCCATAGCGATGTAGTCTTGTTGTAAACACCATTTGATACTTATTGTATTAGACACCTGCATGGTACAAATCTGGAGTAGTTGGTAGTATTGTAACTCTTATACCTCTGAAATTCGGAAGCTGAACTAAACCCGCAGACTACTCGCCTCTACGAAATTTACAGTTGTGGTCCTGTAAGTTTGTGACGTAATTATAAGAAGCAACGTGCTCGCTTATGCCTTTCAAAAGATTCTGCACCAGAATTTTCAAACCTGAAAATTAACGCAAAAACCGCCATTACCCGCAATTTTCGATCTGCAGAAAGTAAGTTTTAAAGATAAGTGGAAGTTCTGAAATGAGTATACAATTGCGTAACGTTCCTTGAAAGCTATTCCTCAGCAGACATCACTTATGTTCGCTCAGCAGTTTTCGAATAAACGTCTATCGGCCGTAGCATTGTAGGCCTACACAGTTTGGCGCCGCTTACCATGCGCTTCAAATGCGTCGTAATGAACAGAGAAAGACATTTTCTTTAAGTAACTAGTCCACATGTACCGATGTAAGAAACGAAAACATACGGCCTTTTTAGGCTGCCGTATTCAAAACGGGGCGTATGCGAAATTCAGATACGTACACCGAACTCTGCTACAGACTTTCCACCAACAAAATTATATGGTCACAGCTTAAAATACACATAGTAAAAATGGATCGGCGGGAATCTTACACGTTAGTTCTGTGCTTCATCCAAACAGTTGCGGTGGCGGCATATTACTTAAATCTCTTTAGTTATTTCATCGCAGAAAAAGACGATGATGAATGACTGATTTCCATCTCAGCAGAACCAGAGTAATATTATGGGTTATAAGAAAGTCATTGCTCCAGTCTATGTCTATAAGAGTTCACAATGTTAGGCTGGGTAGGACAACATTTTATTCTAATACTATACTGTACATGAGCCAACCACCTTTAAACTGCATTGTAAATATGTTTATATGTATAGGTTATAATATTAACAATTGCAAAGCAAGCTATAATGTAAGCAATGTTCTACATCTTGTATAAGATCATCTACTATGTTTTTATGATATGTACAATACTGTACAATGTTTGAATAAGACTGAGTGCTATGTTTATAATGCTCAAGATTTTGTAAAAGTATTGCATCTTACTGTGACGATTTATATACTGACCTATCGTATTTGGGATTGAAAAGAACAATACGAATAAATACAAAATAAAAATTTCAACTGAAGAGTATACATATAGGTATCAAAGAAGTCGGGAAAGTAGCTTCTCGATCTACTCCTCACGAAACAAAATAACGTAGCCAAAACCACGACGACGTGAAACAGAATGCAGTATTCAAAATATCGAACAAACAGACAGGAAGGCAGAATGCAGTGTTCAAAATATCGAACAAACAGACAGGAAGGAATACTATAGGCCTACGGGATATCAGCGCATCAGGGATTCCATGCGGCGGAGGGTAGATGTCTGTATCCTCGCTCAAGGAAGTCATTTTGAACATTTCATTTAAGAACGTGTGTTACGTAATGCTGGTACTATCTGTTTCTGTATGCTCCCAGTCCATCATTTCATGTGAATTGAAGAGACGCAATGCAGTCACGATTACCTTCCGTCACGTCGCCCACCTGGCGTTGATCCTAGGAAGTAACGTACATTCCAACGAAACATTCTATTGGGTAATTGGAACAGTGTCTCTACGAAATATTTTTACGATGACATTTAACGATATGTAAGGAATTGAGCTCTACCATGGTAACTAAGCGTTTCCGGACACGTCCATATCACATATTTTCTTTGTGTGTGTGGAATGTTTCCTGAAAGTTTGGCCGTACCTTTTTGTAACATCCCGTATAAAATATAAATTACAAAATGAGTAAGAAATGTGCTCCGGAGTTCGCACTTAGTAAAAAATTAAGGTTAAAATATGTACGCTTTTTATTCGAGCCATTTTAAAATATTGAACGTTACAGACGTTTATCACATCCTGGCTAATCTCTGGTCGTCGATAAAATCTGACCACGTGACTGAGCGCTATCATTCGAGTACATTCAGCACTGTATAGAGGAAGCATGAATTGCATTTTGTTTCAATATTTTCTTCTTCACAATTAGTTTATTTAATCCATGTACAAGCCATTTAAGTTCAAACATTTACACGTAATCAGAATGTAAATTATGCATAACAAGTTTCTAAGTTTAAAGAAAGGAGAAACTTCAAATTTTTAAACGGCAATTGAAGCAATGATGGCAAAGGAGAAAAACAGATGAACCTCAAATCTGTAATGGAGACAAAAGAACTCAGTCCAGGGTTTTTTTCAGCCATCGTACAGACTTCGATTTTACACTTCGCAGCTACGTTTATCAAAGGATTTCAAATATTACCTCCAATATTGCAGACGGTCCACGGAAATGACAATCCGTGCTTGATAGCAACTTAGTTGTTACTGATAAAATAAAGCATAGTTTAGCCTGGATAGCCATGTTAACCTCCATAACTTCGTGGTATTATGCACAAAGTCCTATCATGATTAACTTTTTGGTATGGCTTTCATTAAAAATATTGGTGAGACATATACCATGACGATGGCTGAACAATTTGTGATTACACTGTCGGAGAATTATGCCAATGGAACACAGTTCCAGACACACTATTATAACAACTGAGCCAATTATTAATATTTTAAATGTTACGATTAATTTCAAACAAATGTAGTTGGCAGAATACTCTAACATGATCCCCAGACTCAACCTTAAATGGCTCTAAGAGCATTCAAAGGAAGATACACAAACCAATCATCTACATGAAGAGAAATTCTTGCCAGTGCTTAACATCTGGGTCTTTAGCGCTGGTGAGGGGTGACATGAGGTATGAAGCAGCGCTGGAATGAAGGGGCGGGGAAAAGGGAGATCCCCGAGAAAATCCACCGACAAGCGGCATCGACCAGCACGATTCCCACATGCGAAAATCCGAGGACCGACCCCGCCGGGAATCGAACCCAAATCGCCTTGGTGGGCAATAATTTACATACCAGACATGTTTGCATTAACGAAAGAGCTGATACTGAAAAACTGTGATCATCTGAAATAATACAAAGGTTCTCAAAAAACAAAACAAAAAAAAAAGGAAGCATTAGAAAACGTCAAAAACAATTACATATAAATTACTTTACCTACCACAATTTTTTTTTCAGAAACTATTACCAAAAAATCCAGAAGAGGTTCTCAAAAAGGTTCACCTCTTAAAAACTACTGGTAATAAAAAAGGACGCAAGAGGTTCTCAAAAATTATTAGTATCAGAAATTGAAAATTTTCCCAGCACCAGATACCACTATGGAGCTATATGTATACCAGAAATAAATTTAAATGGTAGTGAGGTGATTTCCATAGCAAGTGATGTAGCCTAGATTTGTGTTATGGGAGGTTTCATACTCGCAATTTTATAAAAACACTGATCCCTGTAATTAAAGCGGGTGTCCGGTAGTCCTCTACCAGGAAAATTTGTATCTAAAGGTGCCAAATGGTGTTTTTAAGCAGCTTTATTACCCTGACATTTAACATACTAGTAGTGGTAATATTAAGATTTTTAATCAAGAAAATATTTTTGTACATGTTTAGGAGGGGTGTTAACCTGTAAACTCCGCCCTCCTCTTGTCTACACCCCTGTCCGTAACTTAAGTAACCAAGTCTGGTTCAGTGCCAACATAGTAAAGTAGCATGCCAAATTTAGCTTAAATGTAGAGAATCCTGCCTGCATTATGTTGGACCACAAATTATAATAGGAAACAGTGCTTTTTTTTAAACAAATTTTCAGATAACCACTTATGTCATAGATAGGTGATATTGCACTAAGAAAAAAATGTACATTGTAATGTAACAAAAACTCAAATACACTGGCATACCTGCATTTCTCACATTAGACATTCTGTAGAAAAAAATCTATGCAAAACTCATTCGTGTATTTTAATCTGTATAACTTTAGATATACGTATAACAAAAATTTCAAAATTATACTGCTCCAGAAAATTATTTAAGCTCAAGGACTTTATATTGTGGGTTATTTATAATTAAATCTATGCATTGCTTTTATGGAATTTAATATTCCAGGAGGCATTGGCAACTATCACGAAAGTAGGCACTAGCCCATCCTCTTGTTTACATCAGTCCTTCTGCAGCATCTATTTTCGTCGCCTGTGAGCAACATCGCTATTTCCAGACATTGTCCAAATGGTGGTCATGCATGCTTATATCGGCTAAATATACCTAGAAACATCACGTACTCTACATAAATAAAATTTTCAACTTACAAATTGCAAGCAATTATGCTAAATGAAACTACTCCAAATATGTATAATTATAGCAATAAATGCTGAAGAACATATTTTACCTGTAGCACTAACACTTATTTTTAAAATTTCAGATGTTCTACATTTACCACTACAAAATAATGTATACATTGTATTCTTAAAAACTGAAATTGGCAACTACAATGATACTGAAACAACAAACCTTCTCAATCTGTGAAGACTCACAGCGCACAAATTTTGTCTAATAATGAAACACACACCATGCAATTATGGTTATCTGTACCTTGAATTTTTAAACTAAAAATTTCACTGGGATACTACATTTCATGTAAATAATTTTTTAGTCATAAATTACAAAATCAAACTACAAAAAATTAATTTGCATTTACACCCATAATCTCAAAATGAATTTCGAAACGTACAATATGGAACAACTTTCGGTTCACTTTAATTTTGAAATGAAAATACTGTATTGTACACAAAAAGAGTAAGTTGGCTGAAATTAAAATTGGAACCATATTACAATAGACAATATTAAGTTCTATGTAGGTAGCAAAGGTTAATGAGTGCTCATTAACCCTAAATACTGTTCAGTGAGTCAATTATGTTAAATCTACTGTGCAGGACAATGGATTGATTAACAGTTCTAGTAAGTCTGCATGTCTTGGGGGTTACTGGTTTTTGAAATTTCTACTTTTTTCCATACTCTGTGGTCTGCATTTTCAAAAAAAGGCATTTAAGAAAGCCGAAAAGTCACTTGGTTAGTCCAAGTACAGTAAAATTTCAACTCTAGTCATCTAAAGTTACTATTTTCAAATAAGTAAGTCTCAACCTAATAGACCACAAGTATCCAGTAATAAATCGCTTGTCTAAGAGTCCTGTACATTGACATATATAGTGGTAAACCACTATCAATTGCAACCTGTATTACGTTTTGTGTAAGTAACTACTGCCTAAGAACGATTCTACTAATGTTACTTTCAAATTACAGTAAAGTTTTGATTATCTGCATACAGACTGTCTACGTTTCAATTTCAAATTGACAAACTACCAATTGTCAGCACAAAACAATACTTATTTGTAAACAACACTGTTTTCTCCACTATTTTCATAAAGAAGTGCAATACCGCAGACCAAGAGACCATTTAATATTGTGAACTAAAGTAACTAACAACACCGTTGTGAAACACTGAATGCCTCAGCATTCAAAAAATTCCACATACTACCTGCAAGGGAAGCTGCTGGATACCATAGATTGGGACAAGCAGGTATTCTAGAGCCCCAGAAAGTCAAAAATTTAAAACCTCCACACAAAAGACAATATTTCTTACAAGAATATGAAAATTGGATAACCAACGAGTAAAACTTAAATTTAAAACTTGGAAAAAAACCAACTGTAAGTTGGTGAGGAGTTGGGTAACCAGCAGATTCCAGACAACGCTGCAGCATCAGGTGAAGGTGACCATGTTATTGTAATATCATTGGAGTCACAGGATACTAAATTTCAAATTGATCAGACCAGTAGTTGCTACTGCAACTAGAAAATATCTGATGACCTTCAAAAGGCTGAACAAATGTTCTTGAACCACAGCTAAGAACATGCTCGATCAAGTCACTTTAAAACAAAAAAACTAAATCAAAATTTGTTTATCCGTTTAGGAGCTCTTTATGCGTCGGGAATTAAAAAACTGTTGTAAACTTCATATCAGAAACTCCCTAATTAAATGACAAAAAAAAAAAGCATAAAAGACCCAATAAAACCCATTAATGTGGCTAAGGTGGATGTCGCAAAAACAGCACAAGCATGAAGACAAATCATATCCCAGTAAAATCGAGCAAGGTGGTGCAGGGATGCAATTTCCAACTCCAACCATCCGATTTCGGTTTTCCACAGTTTCCCGAAATTCTTCAAGGTGAGTGATGGGATGGTCCATGGTAGATTCCTCTTCCAGTTCCTTTCAATGTGTAAAGTTGTGTGTAACTGTCTAATGACCTGCCAACAAGATGAAGAGTCCAATTAAATAAAAAAATTATTTCCTATAGCGCATTACACGCAGGGACATGGAGATCACAGGGTGACATTCTTCTGTCTCATGACCCATATCCCCCAGAACCCAGAGGAATGTGAAATGAACACCTGTCATATTAGCCTCCACCAGCTTCTATGATCATGGAGAGAAATAGCATTTAGTGAGGAGCCAAACCTAATTGCTGTCAAGACACTCCTCAGAATACACTTGCATGAGACCCCCCAAGTAACAAAACTCAATGTTGAAAAATTAGTAAAAGTTTTTAGTAGTTGACATAATACAATGAATAAAAAGCCCAAGCAAACACCTATCCGTACCAGTGCCAAAGACACTCCCAGTAATTTGGACCATCAGAGCATAAGCACACAAAATCATTAAAAAGTCACTGATAAAAGGGGCACAGTCAGCTTCACAAAGACTGACAGCATTGTACAGGCTGCCCGATCATCGCAACAGAAGCTGTTGGTTGATCAAGGCGTGGCTGTAGTAACATACCCAGAATTAATTCAGACCACTCTTAGGCATGGATAAATAATCCAGTCAAGTTAGCTCAAAAATAGGGGTAAGGTTGCAATAATTTGCATACAGCTGAAAATTTGTATGTAAGTTCAGAACACCATTATAAATTAAATGTCAAAAGTCCCCATCGATCCCACAATTGCAAAAACCTTTATTAAAGGTCAAGGTTTGCAAAAATGTTTTTTTTTCAGCCAAATGATAAGTTTCATCATAAAAAAAGGTCAGACAAAATCTGTAGAGCATTCTGGCAGGCAGATCAGACTTCAATCCCTTGGAGGCACATACAGAGGCGTGCTGGAATGCGGTGAAGGCAGCATGTAGTTAGGCCTTCGACGTGGGGGGTAGTGTCATGTGCAACAGAACTCCGAAAAGCTGGTGATCCGCGACACTGATGAGACAGTACATCCCCAATTAACAACCTAATGAATGTTTAGCTGGTATTGTGGAGTAAAACGCTTTGCAAATTTGTCAGTAACTATGTTACATACTTTTCTTCAACAAAAAATGTCAATTGACCATCTTTTCAAAGTAAGCCAGAGTGTTTGCCCACGAGGTATTCAGTTGGGACGTCATGGCGGGAGGAAGAGGACATATTAGATGTGGTAGAAGGGCCATGAAGCCTAGAGGGCAGATTCGCCAGTAAAGTGGGCAGTATTGCCATCACTAAGCTTCCTTTTTTTTGCTTTGTTTATTGAATGTAGTAATACTCATGTAAGTAGGTGCACGAAACAACCGCACATGTGGATATAGCAGTTTTACGACACTGTCAGGGAAAGTAATTATTTGTATCCCGTAGTTTAGGTCATTTTCCTTTGTGGAGCAAGCTGAGGCAGATCACAACTGATGAAAGACCTGGACGAACACTCATGACGTTGTGAATTCGGGCACCGGTGTAAGTAGATAGTCACTGAAATGAATTTGAGTACGTTAACAAATACTGTGCCATGTACGTCTGGTGAACTGTCATTAGAAGAGCCCAAAGGTTTATAAATATTCTTGTGGTTTTTTCTCTCTAAGTAAACCCCTTAAGTGAACACCTCAGGCTATCCGGGCATGTAAAAAATATAAATAAATAAGTCTAATTTGTGGAGTAGTCGTAGCCAACAGGGACATCGTCCTGGTAAATCAGAGTCCTCGTTACATCTGTCGCCGAGAACAGGGGCATCACACCGCCCAACAACTCAACAGCATTCCCGTTAGAAAGCCCCCGTTACATCTGGCGCCCGAACAGGGACCTGAGGGAATCTAAAGTACCTCGGGGGCCCTAGGATCTGCAACAACAGACGGTGCCAAAACAGCTGCAGTTCGGGGACGGCGGTAGTGAAGAGCCTCACATCTGTGTAGCCTTTCCCTTTCTGTGCCAAAAATAAATAAAATACGTAGGCACCTTAGATGTCTACAAAAGGTAAAGTAATAGAAGAGAGAAGATGGCAATAGATTAGTGTTTCCCAGTGCAGGTAGGTAGCCAAAGTGAGCCGTTTAAAATTGTGCACTGTATTAGTTTTTTTTCTGTCCGTTGTTTTTGTTAATGTCTTAAATCACAGAGGACAAGTAAAATTAAAATGAGGAATGTAAACATTGTTGTCTATTGTATGTGGGTACATACATGTTAAATTAATAACACATTGTCCAAATTATGGCACCAGTGATAACCAGATCTAAAGGCATGGCAGCTGTTTCAGATAAACCTAGTGAAAATGTAACTGGTAGTGATAGTGAGCATATAATTAGTGGTGCAGAAGGGTCTGCTGAGGAAAATATTAGTGAGCAAACCACTTCAAAAGCAAGCAGTGAAACAGGGTCTGTCATGATGTCTCCCTCAGCTGTAGGGGAAGAAAAGCGGCTGGCAAGTATATTTAAAGAGATGTCACAGTGTAAAGCACTAGTTGGAGAATTCAAAAGGGAAATTAAGGTGGCTAAGAGAGGAATTAAAAGATGAACTAGGTACAATGAGATCTAAACAGACAGAATTTGAGAGTAATTTTACAACAAGGTTATGTGAGGTGGAAGGAAGTGTAGAGGTATTGGTGCTAGGGCAAACTAACATTACTAGCAGGATAGAGGAAGTTGAGAGGAGTTTACAAACAGAACATCATCATGTTGACAGTCTGATAACCCAAACCACTTTACTAGGGGAACTTATAAGTCATAATCAAGGGGAAATTGCAAAGACTAACAGTACATGTGAGACAGTGTGGAGGTGTATCGAGGAGAAAACTGTGGTAAGAACAGCACAATTAAGTGAAATTGAAAGAGAGATCGTAGAAAACATAGTACATAAACTAAACAGGGAGGAAGCAGAATTGGTGGTACAAGAAAGAAAAATCAATGAGGTAAGGGAAGTAATGGGGCTAGTGTGAGTATATTAACTGGGGGATGTAGTAACAAAGTTCAGCCAGTCTTCTCAAGAGAGGGATATTTCTAAGTTTTCAGGTGAATCAGGTATTGATCCTAAGAGACATCTAAATAAGCTGAATGAGTTCTTTTAAATTTTTTACTGCAATGATGAGGAAAAACCAATTGTGGCTAAGAGATCTATTACGGGCACCAGTGCCAACTGGTTGAACCTGGTAGAAAAAAGGGTTAAAACATTCAGAGATTTTGCGAGGGAATTCACAGGTGAATATTGGAACAGCAGGATACAGGGGATCAATAGGGCAGAATTGTATCAGGGCAGATGTACAAGTGGCAATCTAGAGAGCCACCTTAGTGCAGTAGTGGAGAGATCTAAATACTATGATGTTCCCTTTACTGAGGAGGAAATCATTACACTTGTGTTTTCACAAACACCAGTAAATGTTCAGGAATGGTTAGTAGGCAAGGAAACCACAACTATTGAGTATTTGAGAAAAATTATCAAGGAGTTAGATAGGATACATAACCTCAAAATTAGCCAGGGACTCCAGAGCGGGAGAAAATTTAACCAACCTTACATTAGTAGGAGACCAGTAATTCAATTTGAACAAGACAGAGAAGTAGGTGCAGTGGATGATAGAGGAAGGATGTTGCAGAATGGGTAGAATAATAATAACAACCAAGGAATTGGTAGTAGGTACAACTTAAGACAAGGAGGAAGTAACAGGCAAGGGGAAGGAAACAGACAGTGGTACTATAACCACCCGGGGCCACAGTTTAACAGACAGATCTATGAAAACAGGTACGACCACAAAGAGCAGGAGGACACTTTGGGAGACAAGGAACTGCGAGAAATGATACTGATAGGTTTGGTGGCAGAACAGCATATGGGGAGTGCGTGGAGCAAGAAATGTTGGCCAGGGGGGCAGACAAAATGAGCCAAGACTGAATGAGGTGCCATGGGAACAGAGAGAAAACAATAGATATAACACAGGTAGGGGTAATCCAGGAAACTAGAAGTGTCACCTAGCAAGGTCAGCCAGGCTGAGGTGACATGTGACAGGGAGCCAGTGGTTAAAGAAAAGCCAGTTCACATGGCTGCTGCTATATTCACTGACGATAAAGAATTTTTACTAGGGGAAGAGGAACAGAATGTTAGGAAAACAGTAGTAACAGAATTATCTTGCAAAGTAGGGGATCAGGAAGTAGCAGTGTTGTTAGAGTCAGGGTCTGAAGTGTCATGGATTTCAGGACAATTTTTACACAGTTTAACCAAGCGGGGATTTAGCTATCCGACTTTACCAGTACCACAACTAACAGTAGTTGGAACAACCAAGGACAAAAGTAAAAAAGGTAAACAAACAAATATTTTTAAATTTTCAAGTAGGGGAACAGGAGTATAAAGCTAATTGTCTAGTAATACCTCAGTTGACAAAAGACGTAATTATTGAAATTGATTTTTTGCTTAGTCACAATGTAATTGTTGATTTTGTTAAGAGAGTAATTCAGATTCAGGAGAACCATTATAGTATGTTGTGTAAGGGAGCAAGGTGCAATAGGACAGCTGGTAATGTGTGAATGCAACTGATAGATGAATGGGAAACAGAATATGAAAAAACATGTATTAAATGGGGCAGTAGGACACAAGAGCATTAAAGGACAGAATAGTTCCAGACAGGCAGACTCCACTTGAGCCTGACACTTTGTTTACCTCCTTTTACGGTTCAAAATATATTAGTGCTACAGACTTTGTTAAGGGCTATTGGCAGATACCTCTTCATCCAGATAATAGAAAATACACAGCATTTCTTTACTGCGGTAGGTCATACCAATTTAAAGTTTTGCCATTTGGATTGCCTACTCTTCGTTCACTCTTAGTTGAGTTTTAGGATAAACAAAGCAAAGTATAAACAAACATGTTCATTGGCTGCCGACCGTCGTGTACTGTGATCTTGCATAAGAAATAGATCTTTGTTATCTGTCGTGTACATATAAATTTACCACTCCATCACTTAATGAGAGAGTTGTATTAACAAATATCTAAAATATACAGACGTTACAAACACAATCTACGACGCTATATGTTTATTACTTTATTTATGGTTAGCGGACGACACGTCCGTACAGTTGGTTCACGAGTTATTTAACGACTGACGCACTGCTAAACGTACGAGTTTCTTGGTACACTTGCCAGTATTTAGAGACGTACGATACTCCGAATATACCAAAAGTTTAGTTCAGTAATAATTACCACAGTAAAAATAAGTCAGAAATATCACAATCAGAGATAATATTTTATTTTTTCAAAGTATTTTTGGACGTTAACGTGTCAATGTTGTGGTTACTGCGAATGTTTTCTTTTGTTCGTCCATTTTCCGTTCCAGTTCGTCCGAACCACGGCCGCGTGGTCCGAACCAAAGTTTCTTGTTCTATTTGTATATTTTTTGTAAGCTTTGTGAGCTAGTAAATCAATAACTTAAGTCAGCTCTTTCTGTTCCGTCCTCGCATCGGTTTATATTTACGTCGCTTGCAGATTAGGTTATGTGATGTTGGACGTGAACAGTGAAAATGTCTTGCATGGTTTTCGAAACGTGGATATATGTCTTCATTACTGAACAAACTGTGGTGATGTTTATAAGGCAAGAATAAAAATCTCGCGTAGCAATCTTTTATGTATAAAAAAATCAATATGTCGTGAATTATCGACAGATTGTTTGGTGATTTATAAAATGTAATTTTTCCAAAACAAAGTACAAAATAATCCAGGAGGACGTTACAGTAAGTTTAATCACTCATCTTGTCGACAACTTTTTTTCTGCGTGTAGTACCAAATTTTCGTTATATTTGAATACAATCATTAGTCATGACTTGATAATTACTATTAAATTTTGAAATACACAGTAATTACACATGTCAACATTTTTGTCAAGTTTTTGTGTAATTTTTGTTTCCCTATGTCGATAACACGTACAAAATTTTCACGCAATATTGTTTTAACACATACGGTGTTGTTGTTTCCTATGATGCCGACTGTACACACTTTTGTAGGTTGGAAATAGTACGTCGGCGCGATGCACAAATTGAGCCAATTAGAAGCTAGCGAAGTGCAATGATATTACTTTATTTGTTTACTTCAGAACTCAACTTAGAGTGAACGGAGAATAACAGCGTAGGGGAGTTTTCTAGGGTGGTAGATGCTTCTTTGGGGCCAGAACGTGAGGCTACAGTACAAATATATGTAGATGATGTTTTAATTCAGAGTGAAAATTTCGACGAACATTTGGAAATTCTACCTCAGTTATTAGCCAGGCTTAAAAAGGTAAATGTAACTTTAAAGTTAACCAAGTCAATTTTTCTAAGACAATGGGATTTAGACTCAGTACAGATGGCATTCGGTCTGATCCAGACAAGATTAGTCTAATTAGAAACTTTCCTGTACCAAGGAATGTTAAACAACTAAGAGGATTTTTGGGGTTATGTAACTTTTATATGAGATTTGCAGAGAAATTGTCTGATATAGTTGCACCGTTATTGGACTTATTAAAAAAGGATAGTATTTGGAGTTGGACAGAGGGTTGTCAAGCTAGTTTTGAGAAATCAAAAAAATAGTTTTTAGAGGAATGTGTTGTACACCACCCTGACTTTTGTAGGGAGTTTTACCTCAGCACAGATGCTTCAGGCTGTGGGGTAGGAGCCAAGCTGTTTCAGACGAATGATAAGGGAAAAGAAAAATTAATTGCTATGCTTAGTCGGACATTAAATTCAGCAGAGAGGGCTTATTCAGTAACAGAAAAGGAATGTCTGGCAGTAGTATGGAGCTTAAACAGATTAAGAAATTTAGTGTTGCGCAGTACAATCATAGTGTTGTTTGATCATCATTCTTTAACATTTCTACAATCTTGTAAATTATTAAGGAGCAGGTAAACCAGGTGGTGCCTAGCATTACAGGAATTTAACATTGATATTGTTTATGTAACAGGGAAAGAAAACAAGGATACAGACTTATTGAGTAGAACAATATTAGAAGAAGGTGAATATTGATTCTGGAGGAGAGGCCTAGAATTGGACCAGTTATAGCCAAAATTCAAATTGAGGAAGACAGGAACTTAGTGCAGAAGTTTAAGGGTATAGGAGATGAACAGAGAAATGATGAGGTGTGGAAGCAGGTAATTGCAGGATCAGGATAGGGATGTGAATAATCCTCAGGTACAGAAGCTGTTATCATGGTATTGTTTAAGTGGAGGTATGCTCTATCGAAGAGAAAACTTAGATGGGGGGAGATGGAAGATCTGTGTTCATAGAGACTGGGTGAAATCATTAATTGTACACGTACACACGTCAACTGGGCATTTTGGGGCCAAGAAAAATTTCTTATTGTTGCCAACAGTTATTATTGGTCAGGGATGGAAAGGAGTGTCAAACTGGTACTGAGCAGTTGTGATATTTGTCAGAAGGCAAAATTTCTGAACAGAAATTATAAAGGTATATCCCATGGGAGGCTATCATCCCTACAGGCCCAAAAGATTTGTTGGCAGTAAGTAGATTTGTATGGGCCCTTGCCCAAATCAAAAGAGGGAGTTAAATATATTTTTGTAGTGTTAAATGTTTTTTTTTTTAATTGTGTGGTATTATCCATTAATGAAAGCAACTGCGGCAGCTTGTGTGAACAAGCTAGTAAACCACTATTTTCCTAGATTTGGCACACCCAGTAGAGTCCTAAGTGATCATAGTACCCAGTTCATTGCAGATGTATAGAGGTGGGAGTTAGCTTGGTTAAAAATCAATGTTGTTTACTCATCAATTAGACATCCACAGGGAAACCCTAGTGAAAGGGTAATGAAAGAGACAGGCAGGCTGCTGAGAACATACTACTGCCATACACAACACAGTAAAATGGTTAGAAGCCATACCATTAATAAATTAATTTCTCAATGTGCACGCGCACTTCAGCACTGGATTTTCACCAAAAGAATTGACAAACATGCAGTATACAGAGGGATAACACTGCCAGCAAAATTAGATTTCCAGACGATAGAGACTCTTCCCTCGAGGACAAAATTGAAGAGGTTAGACTAATGCTCAAACATGCTGCAATTAGGAGAGGTGAGAACCAAGACAGTACTTTCATCAAGTTTAGTGTGGGTGACAAGGTTTTTACTAAGAGTATGCGAGAAAAGTGATTACCTATTAAAGGATACAAAAAGTTATTTCTGTTATATGAGGGGCCCTTTGTCATTTTGAGAGATGTAGGTGTGAATAAGTGGGAGCTAGGACACTTGACAACTGAGGGAGGAATCAAAGGCACGTATAACCAATATTAACTAAAACCTTATATAAGAAATTAATAGTTATGCTATGATGACTAGTGATGTAAAGTGTTTGGTCTTGAATATGTCAATGAGGTTCTTATTTTTGTGGTTTTTGTTCTATACTATTTGTTATTTGATGATATTTGTGGTGAAGAAGGGAATGTTTAGTAAAATGAAGAACCACACAAATGAGTTTTTGGAGACAAATTATATTAGGGCAAAATTTGAAAATGTAGATCAACCCTGAGGTTTATTATGAATTTTTGCAGAGCTTTGAGAAACAATCTAACTTACTGTATACAAATACTGAAATTGGTGTAGTGTGTGTAAGCTGAATTTAATAAGGCAGTTGAGATGATAATAATAACAATTTAAGATTAAATTTGACAATGATTAACTTACCTGTACTTGAGGTGTAGCAGCAGTGTAAACAAATGTTGTGGGTTAGTTTTAATTTGAACATTTAGAAGTTAATGTTTTGTTTTTGAGGTTAGAAACTGGATAATATAATTGTGGTTTTTATTAATTTAGTAAAATGTAAAGGGGAGTGCTGCAAAGCAGTAATGTAAAGAGGAAGTGGTTGAAGTGGGAGGTGTGAATGGAGGTATGAATCATGTTTCAAGTTAAGGAGCCAGTTGTCAACATGTTGAGGTTATGTTGACTTCGGAAGCCTTCGTCGTGGAGCAAATAGGGCTTGCCTGGTGTTTATTATTGAGATATTATATTTGTAGTCATGGCCTCGTCATGGTGCAAATAGGCAGGTATTTGGTTTATTGTGGTTGAGAGGGTGCCTCGCTGTGGTGCAAATGGGCAGGTATTTGGTTTATTGTGGTTGAGAGGGTGCCTCGCCGTGGTGCAAATAGGTACGCCTTATGAGGATTAAGGAATTATAGGGTACATGTCTCAATTTGTGAAGTGGTGATGGTGTTTGAGTGGTAAGTGGTTATATTGCAACCTTCCTGTATTAAAGATTAATGAGCAACAATAATGATGGGAGTTACTTTGGAAGTTTTGTTCAATAATTAATATATACAAATTCTGGAGTTATGGAAATTGAGTGATTTTGAAAACGTGTGTGCTGCTATATGTCAAATTATATTTTACTTTATTTTCTTACACAAGAAAAATTTGTGATTGTGCATTGAAAAATATTTTGAGTAAATAAAACAACTGTGCATGTGGTTAAGTAATTTGCAGTAATTTGGTATTAGTGTTCTTCTCCGGGATGATCATAATAAGCAGTTGTGGGATGGTGTAAGTTAATTTTGTTATTAAATACCTTGATGGCAAATTCACTTGTAAGAATGTATGCTAATCTGGCAATGATTGTTCTAGAGGATTGTTAAAGTTTAATATTAAGAAAAGGTGGATAGTTATGCGAAACTCGGCTGTATCTGCAGAATGTAAGCCAACTCTGCCAAGAAAATAAGCAAAGACTGTTGTAAATTTTTTTTGTTGTGTGGTGCCATATGCCTAGACATTCTAAAATGTATTGCAAATTTAAGTTTTTTTATATGTATGTGGTATAATTCAATTCAATTCTTTATTGTCCCGTGTACTACATTGCGTACAGAAATTGTACCATAGTATAGGACTTGTCAATACAAGATACATACATATATACATATTTACAATATAGTACAATACAAAAATCACAACATATCTTTACACTGAGGGCCGTATCTATAAACGGCTTTCGAATGACAACCAACTGCTCACCAATGCTTTTTCTATGGGGATAGCAGTTGGTTATCATTCGAAAGCCGTTTATAGATACGGCCCTGAGAGTCCACATTAAACTGTATGTTCACCCACATAATACAGATTACTAAATATAAATTGTATACAGCAGTATTTACACCAATAACAGCAAATCTTTACATCCATACAAATCGGCACTAAACATGAGACACTACCTAACAACAATTATATTAAACCACATTAACTTAATATACTTATCATTGTACACAGATTTACATACCTGCTTCCCAGCATATATTAGTGACCATAAATTCTTTAATGGTATAGAAATTGTAATTTAACAATACACTTCAATTTTTTCTTAAATGTAGAAAGGTGTTTTATTGATTTAAGAATTTCTGGAAGTTTGTTATATAGACAAATGACCGAATACTTAGGGCTCTTTGCAAAGCATGAAGTATTGTGAGATGTTAAGTGAAAGTTATTTTTATTTCTTGTACCATAAATGTGTATATTGCAACTTTGTATTTCATCATTAAGCTTTGTGTGTGCATAGATAAGCGTTTCATGTAAATATAAACAGGATAAGGTTAGAATTTCTATTTTTTTTAAAAAAGAGGCTTGCAAGAATCTCGCAGATCAGTGTGCATTATTATTCTAATAATTTTCTTTTGTAGAATAAAGATGATCTTGTCATCTACAGTTTCCCCAACAAACTATACCATACCTTAAATGTGCCTCAACATAACCAAAATAAATCATTTTCAGGGCATTTAAGTTAATAAGTTTTGAAAGTGTTCGCATTGTAAATGCTGAGGAGCTAATTTTTTGACAGATAAGATATATGGGGTTTCCAGTTGAGTTTTTCATCAATACAGATTCCTAAGATTTTTGTCGTGTTAGTCCGAGTTATCACATCACCACTAATTGAAACAACTGGTTCTTGAGAAGAACATATTTTTTTTGGTCTAAGCACCCAGATTGTTTTTAATTTATTTAGTGTTAAATCATTTGAGCTGAACCACTCTGTAATATCATTTGTTAATTTCATAATATTTTCTTGCAAATCAGTTGAATTGTCCCCATGTATAGAAATGTTAGTATCATCAGCATACAATACAAATTTGCCACTTGAGATACTATTGGGCAAATCATTAACATATAAGAGAAACAATAAAGGTCCAAGAACAGAGCCTTGAGGTACGCCAATTGAAATATTTTGATTGTCAGATTTAACGTAATATTTAGTATAAGTATATAAGTTAGTGTAGGGTATTACTACTACTTGAGACAGATGGGACAGGTAAGACTTGAACCAGTCGAGAGTTGTGCCTCTGATGCCATATAAACTTAAATTCTGGATAAGTATAGTATGATTGACACTGTCAAAAGCTTTACTCAGATCACAAAAAAGTTCTACAGGACATCTCCTGTTATCCAAATCCATCACTATGTTATCAATGAATTCAAATAAAGCAGTGGTAGTTGATTTACCATGCCTGAATCCATGTTGGTTGTTAACTAATACCTTGTTTTTTTTTTTTTTTTTTTTTTTTTTTTTTTTCAAGAAAGGACATAAGTCTATTTATTAAACATCAAGGACTCTAGTATTTTTGAGAACCAAAGCAATAAGGATATAGGCCTATAGTTTTGGCACAAATTACATGGGCCTTTTTTATGTAGAGGGAGAACTTTAGAACACTTCCATAGGCTTCCAAAATTACCTTGCAGTAGTGATTCATTAAACAGATGCAGTAGTGTAGTTGCTATGTAATCAATGCATCTTTTAATAATAAAGTCAGGCACATCGTCAAAGCCTGATGAGCGTTTATCTTTCATTTTGTTGACCACAGACAGCAATTCTTTCTTGGATACAGGAAACGGATACATGGAAGGGATGGAAGTTATATTATGAAAAGCGGGAGTGGTTTTAACCCCAGTTACATTACTAGTTAGTAAGCAATCGTGTATTATTTTGTAAAAGCATTCGCTAAAAGATTTGCGACTTCATTTGGAGCTTTAACGTCTTGTACTGTACCAGGTTTCTTAATTTCTAGATTGTTCAAGCTTACTGTTTCATTTTTACATAATTCATTATTAACAATATTCTATGTTGTTTTAGATTTGTTGGTAGAAACTTTTATGATTTTTTCAAAGTGAATTTGTTTAGCAGTATAGTATAGCAGTATTCGTATAGTAGTATGTTAAACCAAAATTTAAGCAAAGCATAAGTAAACACACACACACAAGTGAGATGTAACCATGGTAGAGTTGGGGTGACAACAGAGATAGAATGGTATTGTATGTTAAAAATTTGTTATCACTTATATCGTTTTGAACCTTGAAAGTGACACCAAGAAAATAATACACTTGTATTTGATACACAAACTAATTTATTAAGTACTTTGCTGCTGTTATTTGTTGTGAATTTGTGTTTGGAGATAATAGACGACAATACTAATGATGCTAGCTAATTGTAAGTTCAGTCAATATTAAGGTTTCAAGTGAATTAAATTTCATTTAAATTGATCATGACTGAGCATGATAGTGTTGTAAATTGGAAGTTTTTTAAATATTGTGAACATGGAACTAAATACAGACTTCATATCATATAAAATCATATAAAATAAATAACATTGAATGCATAACACATTAATGAATTTGCTGCAACTTTTCCATTTATACTGCTCGACTTGTAGCAACAGGCTAGGACAACCAAGGGTTATCCGATTGGGTTTGGTAGAAAAAAAATTTGTGTGTAAAACACTTGGTCCATTGATCCGCAACATTGATGAAGTAGAACATCCCCAATTAATAAGCTAATGAATGTTTAGCTGGTATTGTGAAGTAAAACGCTTTGCAAATTTGTAAGTAACTATGTTACATACTTTTCTTCAGTACTTTTAAATTTGATAAATTGTACAGTTTGAGACCAAGCCAAGTGTTTTTGTGCAAAAGTCAAGTCAATTTTTTTTGTTGTTCATAACTAGGCCAACGTAACCAAGTATAAGGATGTATATGGCGTGATCCAACAGATTAAATGGGGATGCCAGTAAAGAAATCAACATTGGAAATTTATTCAAAATTTAAATTTTTAACAGTTAAAGCAAGATAAAAAGTAGTAAATTTTACGGGTCAATTTTAACCGATTTATATCGTGTTTGGACTCATTTTAACGCTAATTTAATTTCAAGCTACTTTTTTAAGTAACTTTTTTTTATTCTTTGCCTTATTTGGATTTTTAAAATTTCAAGTAGCCTATTACCTTGCTTCTTCTGGGATGGATTTTTCTGGCAGGCAGGTCAGAGTTCAATCGCTTGGAGGCACGTAGAGTAGTGCTGGAATGTGGTGAAGGCAGCATGTAGTTAGGCCTTCGACGTGGGTGGTAGTGTCGTGTGCAACAGAACTCCGAAAAGCTCGTGATCCGCGACATTGATGAAGCAGCACATCCCCAATTAATAACCTAATGAATGTTTAGCTGGTATTGTGGAGAAGAACACTTTGCAAATTTGTCAGTAACTATGTTACATACTTTTCGTCAACAACAAATGTCAATTGACCATCTTTTCAAAGTAAGTCAGAGTGTTCGCCCAGGAGGTTTTTAGTAGGGGCGTCACGGCGGGAGGAAGAGGACGTATTAGATGTGGTAGAGGGGCTATAAAGCCTAGAGGGCAGATTCGCCAGTAAAGTGGGCAGTATTGCCATCACTAGCTTCCTTTTGTTTCTTCTTCGTATATTGAGTGCAGTAAGACTCGTGTTAAGTAGGTGCACGAAACAACTGCACATATGGATATAGCGGTTTTATGACACCGTCGGGGAAAGTAGTTATTTGTATCCTGTAGTTTAGGTATTTTCCTTTGTGGAGCAAGCTGAGGCAGATCACAACTGATGAAAGACCTGGACGAACACTCATGACGTTGTGAATTCGGGAACCGGTATAAGTAGATAAAGTCACTGAAATGAATTTGAGTACGTTAACAAATATTGTGACATGTACGTCTGGTGAACTGTCATTAAAAGAGACTGAAGGTTTATAAATATTCTTGTTTTTTCTCTCTATGTAAACCCCTTAAGTGAACACATCAGGCTATCCGGGCATGTAAAAAAAAAAAAAATTAATGTCTAATATGTGGAGTAGTTGCAGCCAACAGGGACATCGTCATCAACATCTACACCCTCCTGGTAAATCAGAGTCCCCGTCATATCTATCATCGAGAACAGGGGCATCACACCGTCCAACAACAACTCGACAGAATTACCGTCACACTAACGACACTTCCGAGTGTTTTCAGCCTATAATGTTAGCATTGCATGTTTTTGCATGGTGGAATAGATCCAAACACGTTTAATTTTTAGAAGGGCAGCACTTGGAAATGTGTTGTTTGAAACTGGTACTACAATATTAAAATTAGCAGATGGGTTTAACTTTACAATTCAATTTCAGTAAATTGATATAAATTACAAACCTAAAAACCTGTCCATTCTCTTTTTAATAACCACATTGAAATATTACGTTATTTAACAACAGCCCCCCAACAAAAAAATAGACATTCACCTGGCTGTTAATGTTTTGAGGGAAGATTTAGGGGAAGAGATGAAATGTGTCGCTTCATTGATCCCCTGATTGACGTTCTGAACAATTTTTTTACAGTGGTAATGGACAGCAGCAAAATTTTATATAAAATGGAAAGAAACCCTCTTCACATCATGTTATAAGCTGCAAATGGTTAGACACACTTAAGGCATTTATGAAAACTTTTCTGGAGCTACTCGATAGAGTACACATTACTCTAAAATCAGGCATGAACCTCACGAAAAAAAAACCTACCAGCCCTCAAGATCTCTAAATATTCAACTCTATCTTGTCACCGGATCTACTCAGTTCTACACTTCTCAGGAGCAGGGTAGAAAGTCGCCAGCAGACGAAAAGCACGAAAGTGGGTGTAAAAAGTAAACAAATACAAGCTTCCTTGTGTGCATAAATGAAAATATGTTGTAAAGCCTTTTCAGTAAATGTTCATTAAAAATTCAATAGTGAAATATAAGTCCAGTATTAAGGTTGGACAAGAATTCAGGAATTTATGTAGACATAAGACATAATTCAAGTAGGTTATTGAATAAATGATAATTACTAAGCCCTCTCAACATGTAAATTTATAACATTTTCAATTTATTTGCATATTATTAACTCTCAACTAATGCAAAAAGCAGTAATTGTGTGTCAGAAATTTTTATTCAGTGTTAATTTCTATTAACAACTGTAAAACAATATATGTATACTATGCCAGTACAAACGGGTAACCTGCACTATTCTAACCTGATATAATACAGACCTGCTAAATCGGCTACTATAATACACAGCTTCTGCCTATTGCCACATTTAATTAAATAGTCTGCCAACATACTACACTTCCAAGTTTTTTATATCCTCGGAATAAACCATTAAACATCCAAAGATTGACTGGCTATGACTATGACCAATAATACCCAGTAGATTATCTCTACTACAGTCTTGTAAAAAACCTTTAATGTCCATATAACAAATACAGCATGCTGGTCGAAGGCTACTGTAATGTTTTACATCTGCTGACATAACCACTGCTCCATGTATATAATTACACAAACCACTGCCATTTATAATTAAAATGTAAACTAAATTTTAAAGGAATAAAGGTATTAATAAACATCAAACTATTTAGAACCACAATTTTCATCTCCATACTTTCAACAAGAAAAACAAGCTTGTAATCTTTCAAGATTGCTGGTATACGATTTATTAATACATTGCAGCAAAACCCACAAACTATACATTTATAGGCTTACTCAAAACTTATGTTTACTTTTCATTATGTAGATGATTAAATATTATTGTTGTTTAAGAGCCGAATTTAGAGTCACCCTTTGAAAGTGCCGTCCCCTCCTCACCTGACAGTTTCTCCACCTCTCGTACTTCAAAAATGCATTTTGAGTGACTGCCAAGTGGAAAAGCCTGTTCACCTCCACTTTTGGCGCAGATCTAGCAACACTGAACAGTAACGTCTCATTTGAACTGCTCACAGCACATGTAGAAACACATCCTATCTTTTTTTGACAGTCATTTGTTTCATGTTCCGTCATAAATGCCATATATCTCTTTTCTACGATAAATGCTGTGCTCATTTATTTTAGAAGCAGAGCTTTAGCTAATATTCAAATATACACAAACTTTAACTGAATAATTACACAATGGCTACAAAAAACTAGGCCTACAGTAGTTTAAGACACACACATGCTGTTTTGTGAATTATGCACATTAAGGACTTGTTCCCGAGTTTTTTTCAGACTGGTGACGATAACTCAAATATTCTTTAACTGAAAGCTTTGAAAAAAATTGAGTCAATGTGCAGTCATACGATGCACAATACTGTGGATGTGTTTTTAAAAATAATGTACCATTTGTCAGCAAAAAAATATTTTGCTTCAGTTTTATTTATTTTCACGACAAAAAATGTGGTACTTTGGGTGATGAAATCTAAAAAAACAGTTCAGTACATTTATACAAAAAAATTCAGCTACAAATTGTAACATATAAGTGTCAAAACTGTGGAACGAAATTTTCATATGAGTGTTAAGTAGCGATAAAAAAAATATTTTCGAAATCACTGCAAAACTCGGTTACAAGGCCTTAAATACAATTAACAGAAAATGGGCCTGTGACTGTGTAAATTGGGAACAGACTGTTTGCAGATAGCTGTGTACTTTATACAGAGGTGGGCAATGGAAACAACTTGCAGGACGATATTAATAGGTTGTAGTCTTGGACAGAGGCGAATAAAGATTAATATATGTAAAACCAAGTTGGTAAGGTTTACTAGGAGAGTGGGGAGTAGTGAGGTATACAGATGGAATGGGCAGGAAATGTTTTAAAATACTGTAATTATACCCGTTAATTACATAAAACCTACAGTAATAAAATTCAAAGTTCTGAACTCTTAAATCAATAAATCAATTCAATTCGAAAAAGCTTTGAAATTTGTGATCATTTGTTATTCAATTTGATTCAAAAAATGCTCATTCTCAGACTCATAAAAGAAAGTAGCTGTGCCATTTATACAAGATGCAATTTGGACTAAGTGTATAATTCTGTAACAAAAAAGTATAAGTGATAAAGGCTGATATAAGGTGGACAGAGTGTTAAAGATTAATGGAAGAAGGGCTTTAGGATCACTGGGAAAGGTGTTGATGGGAGTTAATGGTGAAATTAAGGGAAAAGCATACTGCATAATGGCTCATACAGTATCGTAATTATGTTGTAGCGGAGCGGAATCTGTAAGTGGAGGTGGAGGTGCAGGAGATGATAAAGAGAAGGGCGGCGAGATGTGTGAAGAATAAGTAGGAAAGGAACTTTAAGCCTAGCATGATGACAGAATTGGGATGGAGACCACCGAGGGATAAGAAGAGAACAGAAAGACTGGTCAGGTTGTATAAGGTGATGAATGGAGGGGAGATGAGCTGGTTTGGCCTGCAACATAACTAAGGGAACTTTTAAGAGAAAAGATTGCAACAGTGAGAAGATTCAGATGGTGTGAAAGATAACTAAGAGGGGTAGACAGTCTACGCTGGTGAGGACGGTGAGGGAGTGGAACGCACTGCGGGAGGAGTTGGTGACTGTGGGGGGGGAGGGAATTGGAAGGTTTACGAAGGGACTGGAGGATTGGGATTGGTGCGGTGGGGATGGGGAGGAGCCTGCTCGCCACCGGGCGTCAGCACAATTGCAAGTGTAAAACATATTACTTATATATAAAGAACAATAACATGGGGTTCACTAAAATAGTTGGAGGGGTAGGAGGTTAACTAATACAGGATGTAACACTGTACTATTATTTATGCCCCATTTAAAATCTTAAATTGCATGTTGTCCATTACCATCCCTTTTTTTATCAATACAGTGTATTTCTATAGCAACAAAGCTGACTGCTTTAACGTAGACAACACTCAATATTAATATGAAGTAAATGCATTAGTTAAATACAGCATCAGATAAGCTAATAATGTATCAATCACTGGGTCCCAATTTTATTATTTTTGGTAAGAATCTTCAGTTGTAACGTTAATGTTAGTAGTCTGCCAAAATCACTTTGTGTGAAACTTACTGTAGCTAGCTAATATCCAAATTTTTGAAATTATTACAGCAGTGTCCAAGATACAATCATTATCACGCAGTGGGTACGCTTACGAGCAAAAACACACAATATATGTTTGTGTCCGCTTTCATTCTTCTGCTGTTTAAGTACAGAAATATGAGCAGCAATTGGAAATAAAGATGCCTCGCCTACGGTGCACATTACTGAGATTCTAGGTTACAACAGACACTTGCACTAACCTGAAAGATCCCTGAAGCATTAAATCACAAAGCTATAATTAACTTATTTACTACAGGGATTGGTAAACCACGATACAGAAAACTATCCAAATAAGCACATAGCAGATCTCTAATAACTGCTTTTGAAAAACTGTACTTGAAATACTACTCCTTGATACAAATGGAGGGTCTGCCACAATTCCGATACTATTCTAGGAATTGCGATTACATTTTCCAAATCTTTAAAGACTTAAAACATCTTCAACATGATTTCTAACCTCCAAACAATCCACCATCGCCTACAACACAACGCCTTACAGACGAAACAATTTTAAAATATATGAATTTATTTCAAAACAAGCCATACAGAATTAAGATTCTGCCAAGTAGCAAAATGTTTTAGGGCCTATAGAATTTACAAGCACACGTGAAAACATTTTATATGAAAAATAACGTATAAAAATGTAAACTGTTATGTTTACTTTAAATTGAACAGGCTTTCAAATGAGCCATATTGCCCATTCACTGGTTCGAATTGCGTATCCAGCGGTCAACCATACACTGAAAGACGTCTCTGCAGAGCAAATTTTATAGAATAGGCACTCGATGAGTAGATAGTAATTGATTGACTCTCTGAATTTGTCCATAAAACTTTGTATCCATGATATTTAGTGTGTCTTCCTGTTCTGCTTGTAATTTCACTAACTGTAGCAAATTTTTGTGGATTTACATAAAACTGAACTCTGTCAAGTCAGCATAAATTAGATTTTTTATTGCATGCAAAGATCAAGTAATATTGTTTGAGATGGCAAGGAATGATATTAAGAGTCCCCTAGTGCCACATTAATTATAATTAATAGAGTCAATTTTTTTTATAAGTGCTTCAAGAGACATCCTCACTCATCACAGCTATATATTTCATTCTAAAGCACTATTACAGAAAAAACAAAATGTGTATTCATTGTGCTAAAGACTTGACTTTATTACTGTGACATTTTTAGGCCTCTAATCCTCTGATGTTCTGATCTAGCCATAGAACATTTGAAGTACCTAAAAATTTAATTGATGTATTTAATATTTTCTTTAGACTTTAGTTAAATTTGCCTAGTTACATTATTTTACACACCGTTCTAACAATTTACGATGCTAATGTAATTCCAGCTGCAATAAAATATTACAAATGTTACTGTGTATTGTGCTTTTATACGTATGTTAATCTATTATAGCACTACTTTTTATCACTGCAAGATTATAAAGGTTATAATAATATTTTTGTTGGCCAGTGATTAAAGTAGGCTACGTAAAACAATAAAATTCATTTGTGGCCGGTAAATATTAAGAATCCCTACGCGTCGTCTACCGGCCAAACTATTGATTTAAGACATACAGTATATTACTGAAAAATGTTTCTAATGATGTTCTAAGCAGTCCTAACCTAACCTAACTAAAAAAAACCTAACCTAATAAAAAAAATTCTTTACGTAGGACTTAGAATGTCAGTAGAAAAATAAACTATCTGTTTAAAATAAATAGTTTGGCCAGTACACAATGAGTAGTGATTCTTACTAAAGTATTTTATACACAATAACACACACAGTTTTAACTCACTCTAGCATTAATTGAAGGCGTTGAAAATAGTTCCTGAAATAAATTCAGATTATTCGCATGTTGCACCAATGTACTAGTACACACACATTAAATTCACATTGTATGCATGTTGAACCTATGTCACACGTTTTTAATGCCCATCCTATAACGTATTTATCACATTCTAATGGAATAGAAGCCGGACAAATTAAATAACATACACTAAGCAACATACATTTTTATAATAAAAGGTCAGTACTTACTCAACGCTATCGCGGATACAAATACTTCACCACAAACAGTAAATTATGCATTCGGTCCCCTTTCAACATGGTACCTTGGGCAATATTTATCCACACACGTTGTACGCAAAACGTATTCACTGCTGTGTCTCAATCAGCAAAATTTAAGTAATACCTATTATTCACGAGAGCTGCAAATTCTAAAATGTCCATAAAACATACAATACATACACCACTATCACGCTGCGAAACATTATTACTTGTAACTGTAATTTGTATTTTACAACATCTAATTTTCCTTAAAACACACATCACTGTGAAAAACTGTTTTAGCAGCATTTCAGTGTCTACAAGACTAATGAACGGTTGTGTAACGTATTACACATAGTGAGCATGTAAAATTGGAGAATCGGAATTGGAATTTACATGAAAAACAGCAAAATTCAAAGTAGGTAAACTACAATTTTCTTTACGTACGACTCATTTTCATCACTGTAGAAACATTTTTTATTAAGAAACTTTACCTCTAAAACCAATAGTTTAGTCCCTACACGATGAGTAGCTACTCTTGATATTTACCTGTTTGTTATTATTATTATTAATATTAGGTAAATTATAATAACAAACATCAAGTAAACGTAAAATCATAAATGGGCTGCTTGGGATTCTAACCTGCACCCATAAAATGAAGGTCAGAACAGTAGTATTAAGATATCTGTAGATTGCAACAAGGGACTAATGACAGTGAAATTGCCACTTTGTGCATGTATGTCAATGTACAACATTTTGTCACTAACGTGTTTGGATCCAATTTTGCCAGGAATTGTGTGATGTCATCGTGTTTCGGACATTCAGTTAGATAAAATTTATGGAATTGATCAAGAGCCAAGTGAAAAGGGGGACTGTTTACATAATTCTGACTTAGCTTTGGTTTTTCCTTACAAATGACCCACTACTAAATTATATTGGAATTAATAGATACAGTAAAATTCGAAGCGTTTTAGAATCATAACACAATTTTTTAAGTAAATAACCGTTAATGACAATTTACAACTTAAAAAGTGGATTTAATCAGATATATAACAACTTTCAAATACTTCAATACAAGACGTATGCTACGTTTTGCACAAAATAAAGTTACCACACCATTATCTACATATCTTAAAATATACATAATTACACCAAGAGCAATCATTATTTATATCACAGCTGGAATACACAGTGGCAGCCATCTTGTATGAAATCGCGGCTCGTCCCACTTTGCGTCAAGACGTATTTCAATCATGTAATAAGCACATATAGAGTATTTACAAACGCAAAATAAATCAAATGATCGTAATACCTGGTGAAGAGCTGTCATGTCGTCAGCATCTGTTGTGTTTATATCCGCACCCTCGTCGAGCAATCGTCGCACCTCTTCCTTGTCGCCCGCTGCACATGCTGCTAGAAAAACACATTCTGGGGAAAACTGAATCTTTCGCACCATCCTCTTGGGAACGCCCGCTTCACGATTAGTTTCTGATTCTTCCCATCGCCTTAACTGCTCGGCTCGCTTGAAAAGAGCCGAATTAGATAGTTCCCTCTCAGACATTTTCACCATTACTACCCATACATTAGTGCCACAACGAACATGGAGGGAGCTGGGAGCGGTCACGCACTCACACTCCCGCAGCAATCAAAAAATTACTCTAGAGAATCAGGGGCACCAACGTTATAGCAATATTTGTGTGCAAGAGTTAAATTGAAAACGACACACCATTAAAATTTCAAAACAATAAATTATGCTAAGTATTTATTACTATTGTTTATTATTTTACTACACCTTCACTATACAAAATAGTAATACAATATTGTAATTTGCTCAAAGACATATGAGCCTACATACATGTATCACTGCCAAAAATCAGATAAAAATTCCATATCATTCAGACACAAAAAAAAAGTAATACTACAGGGCTTATGCATCAAAATACATTCAATTTTAAAATAAACATCAAGCCCAACAACATCAACCACTACATCTGCATAAAATACAACTACATAAACTCCAACCAGATAAGATAAGACAAGGTGTTCCTCAAGGTTCAATTCTTGGACCTCTGTTATTCCTGGTTTAAATAAATGATCTGCTTGATTGCCTAAACAACAGTTCTATACCTACCTTATTTTCAGATGACACCAGTATCATAATATCAGGAAAATCAGAGGAAGAACTTAATCAACTAGCCAACTCCACTTTTACAGAATTAGATGCATGGTTTATAGGAAACAAATTAAACCTTAACACAGAAGAAACCCATTTCTTACAGTTTGCAACAAAAAATAGTAATCAGTCAACGATAAATGTTCATTGTGGCTCTGCAGAAATCAATAAATCCCCAGACACTAAAATTTTGGGTTTATATGTTGATTGTCAATTGAATTGGAAAACACATATTGAATATATCATACCAAAACTGAGCTCTGCATGTTTCGCTCTACGAAAAGTATCAGGTATACTAAACAAAGATTCGGTGTTCATGGTATACTTTGCATATTTTCACTCTATTATGACTTATGGCATCATGTTTGGGGTAACTCCTCTGACAGAAAAAATGTTTTCCATATGCAGAAGAGAGCTGTAAGAATAATTCACGGGAGAAAACAGACTGAATCCTGTAGACCCCTTTTTAAAAGTTCCAAAGTAATGACCTTAGCTTGTGAATATATTTACTCATTGCTGACATTCATCTCCAAAAATCAGAAGTTGTTTTACACAAATGAACATTTTCATCAGCATGACACTAGAAATAAAAACTTTTTACACATGCCTCTTGGCAACTTGACATTACAGTAAAAAGGTCCTTCATACACAGCTTGCAAGGTGTTCAACAAACTCCCCAGCCACCTGCAAGATGCATGTTTAGCTAACACAAAAATATTTAATAAACACCTTAAAGAATTCTTGACCCTTAATGCTTTTTACTCAGTCGATGAGTATTTGAGTGGATCTATGACAGTGAGGCAACTTATTTAAGATATTTAATCTGGGTTAAAATTATGTTTCTTCTCTTGCTTTTTTCTTTTCTTTTGCATGTGGAGACTATGAAGTATGCTGACGTGAGCCTACGTGCGAGCCCGAACCGACAAGATATGTTGAATTTTGCTCTTTTAGTGTATAATTTTTAATGTATAACTTTTTATGTCATTTATTCATTTGATAGCATATTGTAAATATGACATGTCCGATATCTTTGTGCAAAATGTACACAAAAAAATATCCAAGGATGCAATAAACTAAATCTAAATATAATCCAACAAGAGCTGCATCAATATCAACAACTACATCTTCATAAAATAAACTATATCTACTCCAACAGCAGCAGCAACAACCTCAACAACAGCAGCAGCATCAACCTTAACAACAGCAGCAGTATCAACATCAACAACAGCACTGGCAGCAACCCCAAAATCAGCAACAGCAGTAACAACCCCAACAGTGGCTACAGACTTCAATCGTTCATAAGATCAGTGATCAGCAGAAGGTTCATCAGCAACTTTTACCTTCACAAACATTGGAGCAACCAACTGACGTGCGCTGACACACACACATCTATCAGCGACCGTTGGCGCATCGCAGCGGTGCCACAGTAATGGTATTAAAAGGCCGAACTCAGCAATCCAACCGACGGCGACAACTAGAGGGCTACCTTAATATTGCCACGTGGGTAGTAACAGAACAAAAGGAAGTAAAAGGAGCCACCACAAAATCATGCTCAGGCAACACACACACCTGTAGCATCCATCGAGGAGCTCGGGCATTGGTCGTTTCTGTGGGCAATGAACAGTTTCTGTACACAACGTGTTCAACTGCCGAGACACCAATATACGGAAACAGACTGTGTGACGTTGGGAAAATATGGGATGAGTGCAGCCAAATTTCGGAAGGTTCAACAGCCCTAATAACACCAACTTTGTCGCGAGACACACGAAATAGCGAAGTTAGGAAATCACCAGAAAGTATCAAGGAAAGGTTCGTCCAAGTCGCCACCATGAATCAGGGTGACAACTGCATGGAGCGATAAAAGGCACCGAGAGCGCCAAGGTTTGTGTGTAAATTCAAAATAACCCAATATATAATCTCTTGTAGTGCAACTTATGAAGTCTTACGTGAATTAAGGCCAGCCTGAACTTTGAGAGACAGGTTAACAAGACAACTGTGGCAGAAGGCCATTTAAATAAATTTCCCTACAGAAATCAGCCTTTTTATGAAATCAATCAGTGCTTTTTTTAAAGACAATGTTATAGCATCAGTAGTAATTGTGTCAACTTTATTTTGTTTTGTGTATTTGCTATTTAACTCACATAGTGTTATAGTCGCGCAATACCTCGGTTCACTGTATTCGCCACCCCCAGGCGCTGAGAGGGTGGATCCGCTTCATGTATGCGAGTCCATGTTGCCTTACGTTATCGGGAACAATAAACGTAGTCCAGACGTTGGATTTGTGTTATTTCGAGCTTTACCCCGTCTGGGAACTTCGAGGAGCTAAACACTTCCTGTTAAAACCAGCACTTCGTGGGTTCAACACCCACCGCAACCAAGGACGTTGACGACTCAAAGGGACGCAGCCACACGCACGGTAGACACACGCCCCAGCAGCAGCCGGCAGCCCACGGAAAGCTGAGATGGAGAGCCCGACACTCGCTTAGTTCACTGAGGCACCTAATTTTCCCTTTGGCCTAACCACAGACACGTCACAACAAACATAACTGATGAGTATTCCACTTTCAGTACATTTCAACAAAATATCCAGTCTATTAGAAATAAAACTAGTGAATTAAAACTTGTTGTCGATGAATGTTCTGGAGTGTCGGACTTGTGTTAATGTGAATGTTGGTGTACCATAGATGAAATGAAATATGTTAATATCAGTAATTTTAATCTAGGTAGCTACTATTGCAGGCCCAATCTTAAATATGGTGGTGTTTGTATTAATGTAACATAGTTAATATGGATGTGAGGAGGAGGCGGCGTGTCGGAACACCCTAGCTGGGTATAATCTTAGACACGTGGTAGAATTGAAATGATAATTGCCATGATAGGGCGCCAGTCCGTCGTTGAATTTAAAACTAGCCCGGGCAGACATGGGACACAGTACTCTCTGGGTTGGGTCGACGACCACAGGCTGCCTCCTCTCACAAAGACCGATGCGATACATACACATGTGTTATGTTTGGGAGGGTGTTGAAGCCCACTCCACGCCTCACAGCACAAACAAATAATCACTGAATTTAAAAAAAAAACACACTAAAAAGGCGACACTAAGTTGCACCAGAGAAGACTGGGCCCTGAAACTTACGTGACTGTGAAATAAGTTACATACATGTTGACGTAGGGGTGGTGTATTTCACATGAAAATGAGAACTATACATCAAAGCTTGTATGGCGCTGAAGCAGGCCTGACACAAAAGCCGGTCAGTGGCTGATGCGAATTCGAAAGCAGGTCGAAGCCATGAAAAACTTACGTGGTGAATTAAGTCCCGGGGGCCTTGAGTCGACCGGGATGGGTGGCGATCATGAGAAGAGCAATAGTACGAAAAAGATTCCAAGAAGGTATAACTATTGCCGTGACTATGGTTCCCAATGACCCGATGCACGTACACACACTATGCCAGCTAAGCTCGTACTGGTTAACATGGAGGTGGGCGAGAGGTCGAGACCTCTAGTTCGTGCCAAGTCTGGTGAGGTAAATTAATTTTACTATTGAAAATACAATGCACTGAAAGTTAATATCAAAATTGACTTCCCTCACACACTGTGATGAGGGGTGATGTTTCTGTAATATTTTGAGTCTTTTGTTTTGCTTTAGTCATGTTTTGAAGTTACCAGAGTTTTTGGTGAACATATGTATTTGATGTAGGTTAATATTGGTGAATATACATACACACTACAATAGTACTAATATGTGCTAAAATTAACATGTACCCTTTTAAATTATAGTTTGGTGTGTTATTGTCAGCCGTATGGGCAGTGTAGTTCTGTCATGTTAGCACTGGCCAAGTGCTTGACATAGGTCAACACACACGTGGCTATATAACATTCATTAATATTTTTAGGTGCTAAATTCGGGTACACAACACTTTTTACTGAATTGAGAAAATTCTTGCATGACTTTTAAGGTCACTCGCATGCTCGGTAGTTGTAAAAACGTGCGACCACATGGTTGGGGTTAATTAATCCCTTGTTAAGAAGGGAGTCGTCAAAATACCAATGCCTGTTGGTACTAAAATTGAACTAATTACAGTGTCACTTCCTGATTCTTTTTCCATTCACTCCTTTACCCGTGGCCCCTACAAACAACTGGGAAGATACTTTGGTGTCTGTTGTTATGTCATAGATGAGGCGGCAATGGGTCTAGGACCCGGCACTATGGGGGTCACGCCATATATTAAAACAAATTTATAATTTAAAAGGAGGATAGATCTTAAATATATGTCTGTGGAAAGAATTTTTGAAATTGCTGTAGTTGAAATTGATGATACAAAATGTACTTATTTAGTGATATGTATTTATAGATCCCCTATTACTCCCATGGATATCTTTTTAAGTAAACTTGATAAACTACTTCTCAGAATTGATAACATTAGGCAGAGGGTGATCCTTTGTGGTGACTTTAACATAACTGTAAATTCCAGTATAACTGTAGACTCTCGAGAGTACCTTGCTACTCTCCAGCAGCATGGAATGACTGTTCTAACAGATTTTGTAATTAGGGCTACACCAATTTGCTCATCTATAATTGATAATGTAATTATTAGTAACAATATCCCAAATACTCTTTTGCAGCAGGTAGTTTTTAGTTTATCTGATCATTATGATCAGTTATTAAAAGTTGACTGCAGCAAGATAAAACCAGATAAGACATTTATCTATAAAAGTGATTACAGCAACTTTGAATTATTTTATGACGACTTAAAAGTGTGACCAGTTGGAAACTGTGTTTGATACTGACACAGTTGATAGTGAATTTAGGACATTCATGAATACTATCTCTTTGAAATTTGAGCAGTATTTTATAAAATTAAAATTCTCTGTCATAAATGCAAATGTGATAATTCACCTGAATTTGTGAATTATTACAATAATTACAAAAGAATATATATATATATAAGTACTTAAATTGGCCAAACAAAAACATGTTAAACATGAAATAAATAATTCAAACAACAAATCTTAATTGGTATGGAACATTATAGAGTAAATGGCAAGAAAAATGCAGTAAGGAATTAAAAAATGGGGAACCAATAAAATCTGCCTATAAAACAGGAAATTATACAGTAAGTCCTCGGTTTACGTTAGAGTTACGTTTCTGAAAACCGCGACGTAAACAGAAACGACGCAAAATGAGTCGAGTCTGCCACCTACAGCTTACAATCGGCCGGAAGCACGCACACACACAGGCATGCTGGCAATATTATCACTTTTTTTCCCGTTGCAAATGCTAGCTGCGTTTGCCGCCAGTAAGACCATCACACGATCCTTTGCAGCTTTGAAACCAGGTGCAGTTCTTTCTTCTATGGCGATAAAGGTTCTCGCCGGCGTTTTTTTTTTTTCCCAGGAAAGTCCGGTTTCATCTGCATTGAAAATTTGCTTGGGCGTGTAGCCACCTTCTTCAATAGTCTTCTCAAGTTTCGGAATAAATTCCTTTGCTACACTGGTGTCGGAATTTGCTGCCTCGCCTGTCATTTTTATGTTGTGGAAACTATATACCTGGGCTTAAATCACCGAAACCATCCGCGGCTGGCAGTAAACACATCATCCTTTAAGGTCGAAGTTCCTTCAACATTTTTTATTACCTCACTATAAAAATAATAAGGCTTTGTTTCGAATCAGAGCTAAATTTACAGGACAATTGTGCTGTTTCTGTGTTTCCATCCACACTGCAAGCATCTGCCCATTGCATTGTGACGTGAATAAGTAGTCTTTGTAGCACTGACAGCGGACGACATTAAGAAGAAAGGAGCTAACTCACAGTTAACTAGAACTGAAATATTCAAGGTCAAAGTTTTGTGTGTGTATCTAAGCCTTGTATTAACCATTTTTTCTGGGCTCTTATTTTTCGTCAAATGTTATTTAGTACTTCTTCTCTCTCTAAGACGTACTTCGGACCTTTTTCTTCTACGTTCTATGATTATCTCCAAATTGATTACTTTGTTGGTTGGTTCCTTTCTGCTTACTGCCGTACAATTTTGTCCATATTTGCTCGAACTGTAAGAACTGTGGTAGGCGGTAGTCCTAACACTTTACTATTGTCAACTGTCCTATCGCCTGAGTCAAGAAGTCGCCAAACTTCCATTTTCGTAGCTAACAAGACAGGTGTTCTGTTCTTATTTTTTGAAATAACGAACTTCGAAGACAAACTCGACAGTTTCGAAGCTTTTCGTAAAGTAATTAGCATTAATTGCAGTGAGCTGATACTGTATTGAAGCACATTTTAAGTCCAGTAATGTTAACTGAAACAGTGCCTAGTTAAGGCCGAGATTACGAGGACTTCACAGTCACATAACTCTGACAACTTTATCACGTTCATGTGTACGTAATACGTAACCAATAGAGGAGCCATAATCATTCACGTAAGCTACAAGCAGGCAATGAAAAACGTCGTGAGAGAGCCTTGAAATTAATAATCAAAAATAACATGATACAATAGAAGACATTAACTCCTCCGAAATGTGATTGGCCCAGGCGATCGCGTGGTATAACATCGCGTATCACTTTATCTTAAAAGCTTGACAGCGACAAGTTTTTCGTTATGTGAAAGTGAACGTAAGTATAAAGTGGCGCGATCGTGATAGGACCCGTTCAAATGCGCTTGTCAAGGTTTTTCCTGCTTATGTTAAAGTTAAAGCAAAGTGAACATGAAGGCATTGTAATCCCGGCCTAATTCCTCCCAACACAATGTCATCACAGCGACTGAAGCAGGGCCAAGGGTTATTTGAAGAGGGGAACGGGAATATGCTGCGTCGTCTCGAGAAGGAGATAAGGCTTTGTCACGCTAGCGACATGGACAGGCGAGTAGTATTGCATCACCACGTGGAGGGCAAGAAGTATATGTCGCAGTGTATGATAACATAGGGCGACGCGCATGTAGCTTACACTATGCAGCACAAATAAAATGCTAAATTGCCATACATATGACGATTTATGTGCAGTGTATTTGTTATGTAGATATGTAGATAGGGAGTGTTGTGCCAGTAGATAGGCATAGTTGGCGTCGCCAGGTTGGCACCCCGCCAGTGACAAACATGGCGTGACCCGGTTAGATACATAACAGTTTGGCGACGAGGAAAATACAGTTTATTTGGTGGAGAATGGCGCGAATCGGCACGGTAGGCGAGTTTGCACCGGAGAAGGAATCGTGGCAGTCCTACCGCGAGCGGATTCAATTTTATTTCATCGCGAACAACATTGCAGATGATGTAACTAAACGCGCGGTATTCTACAC